>CAMZJQ010000388.1:0-44427 GCA_947310385.1 Nephrotoma appendiculata | reverse complement strand
ATACGAACCCAATATATGAGCTGAACCGAGCTGATAATATAAATTGTTGATGCATGAGATGCTGCATGACTGCGTGCTGAGCCGCGCCGATAATATAAATCAACCTTAAATCTTTGTTTTTATTTGTCGCTAAGAAATGTTCGCCGAGGGAAACAAGACTTTCCAGTTTCAATTCATATAAATAATCGTGGGTTCAATCGCAATTAAGGTTAATTTTTATTTGGTGCAGCGTGAACTTTTGAACAGTCCTAGTATTGTCACTAATAATATAAAGGAGTGTTTTAACTAGCAATAGCTCAGTTTGGGGAGGTTAAATTTTGCTGTAGTTCTTGCTTCAGGTACTCGGAAACAATAAATCAGAAAGTTTAGCTAACCATCATTCACAACAAAACCAATAGAAAATTACTGATTCATACTCTTCAAAAAAAAATTAAGGTCCAAATAAAATGTCCAATAAAATAATTAAATGAATTTTAATAAATTTAATAAATAATATAATGTTTTTACGTTTTGTATTTCTTATGTTATTAATTAACTATTTATCAATGTTTATTAATAGTTTTAATATTTTAAATGTGCAACCGGAGTTTTTAACATAGTGACAAATCATGATTGTTTTCAAAACAATAAATAATTAATTAAAAATTTATTAAAACTATTATTCTGATGATGCCAATGATGGCGAAATATTAGTTAATAAAATTATAATAAAAAACAGAAGCTGAGCGAAGTGTTATATAATTGCATATATTACAAAAAATTTAATTCATAAATCCCAAGGTGGAACATAAGTTGATACCATTTTATTTTAATAATTGGTTAAAAAAGCAACCTAATTATATTTGTATAAAAAAATGGACAAACAAAAAAGTGAGTGTGCTTTAGCCCACACGACTGAAGTAAAATTTCTTATGTATGTATGTCTATATTATATATATATATATATATATATATATATATATATATATATATATATATATATATATAATTTGTTTTTGTTTTGTATTATAATGGTTTTTGATTGGGATTGTTCGGTACATGTATATAAGTATATGTTCCGTACCAAGGGGTAAGGTTCCGAATGAATATCCAGCAAAACTTGGCACGAAAATGAAGGTGCGACAAATGGTGGGTGTTGTGCGGTTTTACCAATGTTGTGAACTAGATGCAGGTAACACGAACAAATGAAACATCCAGTTCACAAACGGTTGCAATAAAATTATAATGTTGGTGATTGGTTAAGTAAAACCACAACTCAAGCTCTTGATTTAATATTTTATTTTCTTAATTTATTCACAACTTGTCGCTATGGTGGTTGATGACAAAGAGAGCGACAAATTTATTTTTCTTTACAAAGTTAAGTACAAAATATTTTCTATATATTATAGAGGGTTCTCGTGTAGCTTTATACCAATAACTAATTGCCGCTAGATGGCATTATATTTACTATGTGGGGTATAAGCCGCGCTCTACAATAAATATGGTTTGCATTAGTAGTGGTATACAAAATGAAATGTCAACAAAAATAATAATCTTTGACATAACAATAATGTTACATAATATTTATCTATATAATATTGTTAGTTTATTAATATAATTAGAATTATTGTGTTTTATGGGTAAGTATCTACGAGTTAATAAAGTGAACAGCATAAATGAATTGAAATTTATGTTAGTACTGTGTTTTCAATATACACAACATAATTTGGTTTGAAAAATTATGAATTTGAAGTTCAAGTTCAAGGTCAAATTATTTTGTGTATATTGTTTACATACAATTGGTTTTGTTTTACACTAATAATGATTTGAACTAATTTCTAGGTAGACGAAATGAATTTTATCCACTGACAAATGGTAATTGCTAATGTATTTATGTGATGTATTTTAGGTAGATTATGTGTTTCAGGTTGAGAATTTGCTAACATACCGGCCGCCTTGAATCAATTGATTCAAATAACTCCTTGAAGTAAACAGATAATTGTTTCGGCCATTTAAGTAACAGTCCAAAACCGGCTCAACTCCATTTACTTTCGAATTCATTTTATTTGCTCGATCGCGTACCTTTGTAAAATATGAATTTTGCTCTGGAAATTTACAAAATTCGACTGGTGGTTTCATTGCTGGCGGTTTGATTCGATTGCATAATGTTGTTGAACGCTCGATTATTAAAATTTGTGCAAGTTGTTGTGTTTGTTGTGATATCTGTTGCCATTGTGATAATCTGGATAATTTCCGCAAATTTGTGAGACGTAACGATTTAAATGGTGATACGGCTACGATATGATTTTGTGTGGATAAATAAACCTTTTCATTTAAGAATCCGTACCAATACTTGATATTTGATACTGCATTGATTATTGGTATTGCATTAATATTGACATCAAAAATGAAATAGTATTTCCCCATAACTCGTTTGAGATGACGTTTGAAATTCCGAAAGGCAGACTTACATAGACCTCGAACTGACGGTGTTGTACTAGAAAAGTCCCATTGGATTTGTTCTGTAGCGAGAAATAAGAATTTATTAGATATATTCTTAAAGGTTAATTTATTCTCCGATATTTTGTTATCGGTGAAGACAATGTTTGATTGTTGTAATAACGGAATTTTAACGTTGAACGTTGCATTGATAATTAGATTCTGCTGTAGTGCAACAATATGTGTCACAATTGCTGTTGTTGATTCTTTTGCCGCGTTGGATTTGATAATTGGTAATTGCTCATTGATGGCTGATTCTTTTGTACTTGTTAGGATTAACGGCGGTTTCGTAATCGCAGTTGCATGTGGATAGTGCCTTGTATTTAACACTTGAACTCTGGCTAGAGTACGTATTATATTGTTTCTGATTAAATTGCGTATTTTTACGGTATTCTGAACTCGAATCAAAAATGGATTGACAAATGGTGATTTAACATATAGCGGATCTCGTTCGAAAACCAATAAGCGAAACTGTCTTTCGTTAGTACGGCTTGATACATGCAATGAACTCACGATATTGATATTCCAGTCAACAAGCTCAACTGTCGATCGCTCTGATAATTGTTGTAGAATCTTTGAGTTACTACTTGTTGCTTTCGTTAAATAATCATCAGTCATCAGTTGGTTGGTATATAATGTAAACTAAGATTTGGTATCCTTAGATAGTTGAAGCAATTCATCGTTAAGTTTAAATGAACACCTCAAGGTGGGTTTATATTGTGCTGCTGTCGATTTGACTGTTACCCCGATACGGTCTTGGTTTGGTGCAATATTGTCCATGGCTCTTGGTGCTAACAACAAAGAGGGGTAATAAACTTCTTCGGTTCTCTTTATTGTTTTTGGTGCCGATTGTAAAGAGGGGTAATACACTTCTTGGGTACTCTTTATTATTCTTGGTAGCGATAATAAAGAGTGGTAATGATCATCTTCGTTTCTCTTTATCATTCGAGGCAATCTTTTTGTAACTGGTTTGAACGTAGGACTTTTCTTCATGAACGGTTGGTAAGTAGAAGATGGTGTTCTGGAAAACTTGATTTCGGCAGCTGTAGAGCTTCTGGTGTCCCTTTCAAGAATGGTTGTTGAAAGGCTTCGGCAGCGTTGATAAGATGGATCGAACAGAAAATGGTTTTGTTTGATAAATTCTGCTTCCCTTATTGATGCAAAATAACGGTTGTTGCATGGAAGTAGGTCAAATTGATTCGGTTGACGACCTTTAGGTGGATACTTTATGTGAATCAATTTGGGTAAGTGATGATGCTTGTAATTTAATTGGTATTCATCCATAACGTTGTTTGGTTGGTATGACGTCGCCTTAGGTATGCATTTTATTTGGTATTCATCTATAATTCTCTCTGGTTGATATGACGTCAAGTTAGGTATGCCACCGTTATTTACACACAAACTTTGATTTGGATGACATGACTTGATATATGTAGGTAAGCTTATACAGGTTCCCATTATGGTTTGGACTACTTCAGGTGTTTCGTTGATAATAGCTGATGGTTTCGACTCCAGTTGATATTTATCCTTAACGTCCTTTGGTTGGTATGATGTCACCTTAGGTATGCAATTGTTATTTACATCCAGAATAGTTTGATTTGAATGACACGACTTAATACAGGTTGTGCTTTGGTCTACTCCAGGTATTTGGTTGATAGCAGTTGTTGGATCCAATTGCTTACATACAACGATTGGTGTTGGTTTTGCATCCACCATTACATGATATGACTGCTGTGCTGTAAATGAGACAGATTCTTGATGTGTAGTTACATATTGGTTTGAATTGGATATATCTTGCAGATATGTAACGTATTGATCATTTGACAGATTCAGACGTAACCACATGTCTAGTTTGTTAATTGCACGGTTATACAATATTTCAAATTCTTTCATTTCGGATGGTTGGGAAGCATCTAGAACAGCAATTTTCGTTTCGATTTCAACGAATGATTTAAAATGTTCTCTGGCATGTGACGCCCGTATTTTTACCTCCTCTTCACAGGTTTCTGAGGAAAGTGTGGCTGCAAAAATATTCATTCTACTTAATGATCCGATTATAAAACTTCGTCTCTTAAGTAGCGCATTCATTCTTGAAAACGGTTTAAAAAATTTGATTTACAATAAACACACCACTTACAACGGTAAATTGACGAACTAGAAAAATTTTGCTATAGACGAACCAGAAGTACCGTTAATAACTGTTATAAAACTTTGTAAGCACCACGTGTACCGTTACATAACAAATTCAATTTGATTCAATAAATAAGGGTTATTTAAAATATCTACTCATCTGTTCCCTGGAGTTTTATGTGACTGCATTTCGTATGATCCACTTGATATGCTGATGTATCGATCCGGCTGATGTGTTGATGCGTAGATCCAGCCGATATGCTGATGTATAGATCCGGCTGATATGTTGATGCGTAGATCCGGCTGATATGTTGATGCCGATCCGGCTCGAAGGACCAATGTTCCGTACCAAGGGGTAAGGTTCCGAATGAATATCCAGCAAAACTTGGCACGAAAATGAAGGTGTGACAAATGGCGGGTGTTGTGCGGTTTTACCAATGTTGTGAACTAGATGCAGGTAACACGAACAAATGAAACATCCAGTTCACAAACGGTTGCAATAAAATTATAATGTTGGTGATTGGTTAAGTAAAACCACAACTCAAGCTCTTGATTTAATATTTTATTTTCTTAATTTATTCACAACTTGTCGCTATGGTGGTTGATGACAAAGAGAGCGACAAATTTATTTTTCTTTACAAAGTTAAGTACAAAATATTTTCTATATATTATAGAGGGTTCTCGTGTAGCTTTATACCAATAACTAATTGCCGCTAGATGGCATTATATTTACTATGTGGGGTATAAGCCGCGCTCTACAATAAATATGGTTTGCATTAGTAGTGGTATACAAAATGAAATGTCAACAAAAATAATAATCTTTGACATAACAATAATGTTACATAATATTTATCTATATAATATTGTTAGTTTATTAATATAATTAGAATTATTGTGTTTTATGGGTAAGTATCTACGAGTTAATAAAGTGAACAGCATAAATGAATTGAAATTTATGTTAGTATGTACTGTGTTTTCAATATACACAACATAATTTGGTTTGAAAAATTATGAATTTGAAGTTCAAGTTCAAGGTCAAATTATTTTGTGTATATTGTTTACATACAATTGGTTTTGTTTTACACTAATAATGATTTGAACTAATTTCTAGGTAGACGAAATGAATTTTATCCACTGACAAATGGTAATTGCTAATGTATTTATGTGATGTATTTTAGGTAGATTATGTGTTTCAGGTTGAGAATTTGCTCCAGGTAAGTATGAGTGGACCCAAACGCTAACAGTATATATATATATATATATATATATATATATATATATATATATATATATATATTAATATATATATATAAGTATATATATAGTTCTGTGAAAAAAAAAAATTGGGCAAACATATTTTATTGCAAATTGGAGTCTTTTTTTGATAAAATTACAAAACTTTTGAACGCAATTGTCTTATTGTTTCATTTTAAAGACATGTATGACGTAATTTTATGAAAAAAAAATTTACCTGCAATTTAGGGCAAAACCCCGAAAAACGCCAAAATATTAAAATACGTTGATTGGAGTTAAGGTAATGAAATAAATTAAACACCTATTTCTTTATTTTTTTTTGGTTTTTTATTAATTTATAGAAATTTTATCTTTAATATTAGTATGTTGTTGGACCGCCATTTGCTTTTATTACAGCAATACACCTCCGATTCATTGAATTTGATAAATTTTTCAAAGTCGTAGGAGGTATGGTTTCCCAAATCGTCATCTACAAATTTTTTAAAGCTTGAATCGATTGTGAACGCTTTTCTGCTACTTCTAACTGCATTATAGACCAAATGTTTTCAATGGGATTTAAGTTTGGACTATATGGGGGCCAGCTCAACACATCGATACTTCTTTCTTCGAAGAACATTTTTACCTTTAAATGAAGATATAAGAAAAAAAATAAGTTTTTAACAAATTATTTATGTTTATCTGAAAGCCAATTTTCCTATCTACAATTCAAAATTAATAACTTACAACTTTGGCGGTATGGCACGGAGCGGCGTCCTGTTGAAACCTAAATTTGCAGGTCTCACCAAAAAGCTTTAACACAGAAGGCTCATATTCGTTGTGTAGGACCCGCAGAAAAACAGATGCTGTAATGCTGGAACTTGTTACAGGCTGGCTACTGCCAACCTGCAGATTTCACTAAGCACCTGCAGAGGCCTCCACGGTGATATTTTGCCGGCTACGTTCTCAGGGAGAAGTGCTAAGGTCGTGGGGTTTGAGGCATACAGGGCTCCTGGCTTACACCGTGATAACAGAAAATTAGGGGAACGCAAATAATAATAAAACCGAGTTCCGCCGAAATTCGTCGGCCGGAACCTGAGGAACGAACACAACAAAATTATAAACCGGTAGAGGTGCCTTGGTGCGCGCATCCATTCGAATTCAAACAGGGCAAAGCCCCGGTTACGAAATCGGATGTGGGCACCAAGGGACCGCAGACACTAAACCGACACAGAGGGAGTCTCGGCTCCCATTATACCGACCGAGAACTTAGGAATTCATTTTATTTAATTTATTTAAAAAAAAAAAGGAAAACAAAAGAAAACACAACTTCCCACAAGGAAAACAAGAAAGGGAGGGATCGAGAGAGAAGCGAGAGAGAGAGAACAATACGTACCGAGCGCGCACCCGCTGTGCGGCGCTCGATTACAAAATTTTTGAAAATTATATAAATATATATATATGAATATAATAAAAAAATATAAAAAAAATAAAATCTAAAAAAAATTAAAATAAAAAAATAAAAAATTGTACCTTAATTATTTTTAAAAAAAATTACTGGTGCGGCCTTGCGCGGCCGTCATGCCACAGGGGACTCCTGTCCCCCGGACCGTTGCGGCCTTGGTGCCGTTGTTGTTGCGGGGCCTTTCCCGATATCAATAAATAAACACGAGGTGCCGGTTGGCCACCCGTTCGGTGCGGTGCCTTTCACCGATACCAACAAAATCCAAAGTCGGGCAACCGGTTGGTCGGCTACCCGTTCGTTGCGGCAGACCACCGATACCACAAAAAATATAAACCACGAAGGGCCGGTTGGCCACCCGTTACGTTGCGACCTTGAGTGGTCGTACGTTGCGGCAGACCACCGATAATACAATAAAAACTAGGTGCCGGTTGGCAACCCGTTACGTTGCGGGGCCTCTCCCCGATACCAATATAAAACGAATGGCCTCAACTGGCCACCCGAAACTCGTTGGGCGTTGGCTCGCCTTAAAACCGTATATAACGTGGCCTTAACGGGCCACCCGTTGATTACACCGCCGTTTTATGTTTTATAAGCAGGAATATTCCGTCTATTCTCGTGGTATATTGTGTAATCAGCTTAAAGACAATTCCTTCAGTTAAATTTTTACACTACGTAAATACCAGTAATCCAAGTGGAAGGCAATTTACAAAAGTTGGCACAATTGATGTAACTGAGTAAATCAATTTGCTGTCTCGAATCGGCTATCCTCAAATACACAACAAAAATCCGATACTTTGTAGCGTAATTTGTAACGTTGAGCACACCAGACAATAAAAATTTATTTTTATGATTTTTTTTTTTTTATTGTAACTACACCATAACCTTTGTACACGTTTTCTTAATTAAATTTTGTGTATTTCTGCACTTTTCGAATCACCAAAACTTGGTTTTAACAATAAATTTTCATAATATAAAAAAAAATATAAACCCAAAACCTCAAACTATATCTTACAGAACTCAAATTTCAAGCTTTTTTTTTTTTTTTTTGAAAAATTACACACCAGAAAAAAACTCTTGATATCAATCAAAATCACAAAACCGAATGAAAAAACAAAAAAAATATTCGAGCGTCGCACAGCTCGTAAAACGTTTTAGAAGAAAATGCATCTCTCTTCTCTGTCTCTCCTTTGTACCAAATTTTCGTTGGTACAAAAGAGAGACATACAAGAAAAAAACATTTTTTTTTCAAAACGTTTTACTTTGCACACACTCGATGCGCACCGCTCTCTCTCTCTCCCCCATTCTCGTTCCGTTGCCAACATAACAGAAGAAAACACACAGGAATCCATCCACCAAGAAATCACGTTCAGACAACAAACCCGGACGCAAGAAACCACGTGGAGAATAGAAACAAATTTACAAAAATGTCTTGTTAAGACCACACAGTCGTAACAAACTAAGGAAGCACAACCGACCGGTTTCATTTCCAGAAAAGCATCCCCAGACCATAACTCCTTCATTTTTCGGTGGAAGTCTTAAAAGACATTCGTTGCTAAGCCTCTCGCCCGATTTTCTTCTTAAGAGAATTCTTTCATCTCCAACATGCAGCTCGAATTTTAATTCATCGGAGAAAATCACATCATTCCACATCTCTAGACTCCAAGAAACATGCTCCTGGGCCCATAGCAAACGTTTTTGTTCACTAGTAATGTGAACTCAGGCTTCTGGACAGGTTTATGTGCTCGCAAACCAGCTTTAACAAGTCTTCTTCTCACTAAGCTGGCTGAAACTTGTTTTCCTGTTGCTCGCTCAACATCTGATTCGCTCAATCATGTTCTCACGTGTTGTTGGTTTTTGTTTGTAAACTTTGTCTTTGAGATAGCCCCACAAAAAGAAATCTGGCAAAGTAAGATCTGGTGATCTGGCGGGCCAATTTATCGGACCAGCTCTACCGATCCAGCGACCATTGAAATTACGATCAAGTATTTCACGTGCCACCATTGAATAGTGTGCAGGACAACCATCATGTTGAAACCACATGTTCCGTTTCACTTCTAAGCTCAATTTTTCAAGTAATATTGGCAGTTCATTTTCCAAAAAGTTTCGGTACATTTGACCATTCAAGTTGCCTTCAATAATGTGGGGGCCTATGAGTTTGTTGCCAATTATTCCACACCACACGTTGACAGTCCAAAGACGCTGATGTTCAACTTGACGAAGCCAGTGCGGATTTGTAACACTCCAATAATGCATGTTGTGTCGATTAACCGTTCCATGGTTTGTAAAAGACGATTCGTCAGAGAACATTGCGCAACGAAAAAAATTGGGGTTTTGTTGTATTTGTTCACGTGTCCATTGAAAAAAAGTTACTCGATTTTGGAAATCAGCGCCATAAAGATCTTGGTGTAAAGACACATGGTATGGATGATACTTGTGCCGTTTTAAAATTCTCCAAATACTGGTGAGGGAAAATCCGGAATCGCGAACTATTTCTCGTGTGCTAACATGAGGATTATGAGCCACTGCTGCCAATACAGCAATTTCATTATTTTCTCCAGTGACTGTTGCTCTACGGGTCTTCTTTTTCGGTTGAACATTTCCATCAGTAATAAATTGTTTGATAGTACGGCCAAATGAAGCACGTGAACGAATCCTATCCGGTAAACGTTGAGCGTAAATAGCAACGGCATTTTCAAGATTTCTGGCAGCTTCTCCATAAACCAGAACCATTTCAATTTTCTCTGGCACAGTTAAACGCTCCATTCTAAAGTATTTTATCGTTTATTTTGCAATTACGAAAAACATGAAGATAAGAAATAACACAAGTAGTTGTTTTGTGATGGTTCTGGAACCAATCCCATCCCAAAAAATTTTTCCATAGTAAATGAATATTTAATACTGGCTTTCCATGTCAACTTCATATAACATGAGAAATATAGTAATGTCTCGATAACTAAAATCTTCGTTTCAACATATGATCATATGAATTTTATTGAAATTTATTAAGGTTGGTTATTCGCCTGTTCAACTGTAATGAAGAATTTTACTATATATATATATATATATATATATATATATATATATATATATATATATATGTATATTTGAAATGGAATATATTAACCCTTTATATGCAAGAATAAGGTTTCGATAGTAAATTAAATAAAAAATTATTTTTTTAGTATTGAGGGTTAAGTTATTTCATATTAAATTATTGTTGTTATGGTATACGATTGCATATCATATAGATAAAGATAAACATTGAATTTTAAAATTGGTACCAGAAACTGCGAATAAGAAAGATAATAGTAAACTTGATCTTGAAAAACGTAAAAATTACATATCGTAACAACAACAACAAATTTTAAATAAAATTGTAGTTGAAATTAGAAGTGATTATTATTATTGTGTACGAATACATAATAATAAAGATTATTAAAATTGGATTTTATTTTTTACATACGTATAAGAAATGCATAAGTAAACTTGATCTTGAAAATCGTAACAATAAACACATGTATATATAACTAAATTATTATATCATTTAAATTATATTGTTGCGCGAGATCTTTCGCTTTGTAATAAATTATTGAAAATACAGGTTATTCTATAAATATCTAGACCAAGAATATTGTTTCGATAGTAAATTAAATAAAAATTAATTATTTTAGTAACTCTGGAAAACTTTTGGTTTTAAATTTCTATTTGATTTATTACTTTTAAAATTATTTCACACAAAAGTGTTCAAAAGCGGCGTGGGGTGCGACGTCCGACGTGTGACGTCCGACGTGCGACGTCCGACGTGCGATTTACAATATTTAATTTAGTAACTGTAACAAATATTAAATTTAAATGATAGTAAATGATTTTTTTTGTTATTGTATTCGCAAAATATATAAAGACTAATAAATTTGAATATTGAATACTGGTTTTGCATTTCATCTTCATATAACTTGAGAAATATACTAATGTCTCGATAACTAAAATCTTCATTTCAACATATGATCATATGAATTTTATTGAAATTTATTAAGATTTGTCATTCGCCTGTTCAACTGTAATGAAAAATGTTATTACATATATATTTGAATGATGTGTTATATGCAAGAATATTGTTCCGATAGTAAATTAAATAAAAACAATTTTTTTTTGATCTTCACATCTCATCACTATATTTTATTTTTAAGTAATCGCGAATAAGAAAGATAAAACTAAACTTGATCTTGAAAACGTATCGCTATATATATCGTAACAACAGCAAATCTGATGGATGCAAATGAGAATTGAAAGTTATAATATAATAAGGATATAGGTCAAATAATATTTTTTAACATTTTTTTTATAATTGTTATTGTTATAATCGGGTTTCGCACATTTTTGTCACAATTATAAAAAATCATGTTTATTAACTTGTATGAACATTATTTCAGTTATGTTTTCGTTGCAATAGTGTGGGATAAGACAATCGATTAAGTAAAAATGAAAAAAACGATGGTAAGTTATGTCGCATAACAATGCATAGAAACTAATAATCATTTTGTATTTAGGATAGCATGCATAATTGCATAGTCAACAGTAACAACGATGAAACGATAAAAAATAAACGATAAAAAATTTTCGCGTAAAATTAGATCTTATATTTGGTTACGAATCACATTAGTGCATTTCACTTTTAAGTCATTATTTTATTATTATATTTTGTTATGATAACTAGCGACAAATCATTAATGAAAATTACTACTTAATTTACTAAAAATTACGTTATTTATCGCATAACAATAGACAATTTTAGAGTTTAATAAACTTAATTATGAAAACTCATATAAATTTTAATAAACCACTCAGGAAGTATTCTTAATAGCATATTTCATGTTTAAACTGATCACAGTATCATCAAAGATATTAAATATTCTACAACAAAATAAATGACAACGACCTGCGCAAGTACATTATCGCTATACAGTACAAAACTGATAAATAAAACATAGTGCAAAGCTGACAACTTTAACTTTATATATTTAAAAAAGAAAACAGCTGACAGAAATATTATTTTATTTTATTAGGCTAATGTCAATCATTCTTCAGTTAATTCGTAAATTGTGCTAAGTATTATAGTATCAATGTCGATGTTTATAAAGTATGTTTAAAAAATTATAAAAGTAATTAAATGTTGTAAAAATTGCATTTTTTTTTAAATTATGGAAATTTAATGAAATGTGGCAAAAATGTATAAAATTTATAGTACCTTAGTTAAAACAATATAACAATATTGTTAATATAAAAAGTTGAGGAATTTATTAAAGTTATAAAATTAGTTATATATTGTTATTGTTATGAAAAGTTATAAACTTTGAACAAAAAATATGTTAAAAGTTATAATAACATTAAAAGTTATAAAAGAAATACCTTAAAAGTTATAATAAGTTAAAAAAATTATTAAAAAATTATAAAAAATAATAATACATATTAAAAATTATAAAATATCTTATAAAAGTTATTATAACTAACAAAAAACGTTATTAGTTTTTGTACATTGAGTTTGGATTTGTTTGTTTTTAAGTATTATATGAAACTATACTTGTTCCGACTCGGCAGATCTTTTATTCTGTTGTCCGCTATTTTAAAAGTAAAATAACAAATTTAAAATTTATAAAATTTAAAAACCTACCTGTTAATAACGAAAGATGAACAATAAATTTGCGTTGTTACCTGGCTATAAAAGATGGTAAGAAGAAGTTTCACATACATAACTAGATGGTATGATGAGCTCGAACTTATATTTTATAAAATATATTTCGAGACTTATACATTTAGTATTGGGCCTGACCACATTATCGAAGCAATTGAAGAACACTTTCATGACAGCGATAACAAAGCACACGCTTTAATATTAAAAATTATTATATTTAAAAAAGAAAACTGGGCTAATGTACTACTATGTCAATCATTGTTCAGTTAATTCGTAAATTGTGCTAAGTATTATAGTAGTATACAGCTTTACTCTAGATCAATGTAACAAAAAATGCTATCAAGTTTACGAAGTATGTTTAAAAAATAATAAAATTATAAAAGTAATTAAATGGTGTAAAAATTGCAATTATTTTTTAAATTATACAAATTTAATGAAAAGTTGCAAAAATGTATAAAACTTATAGTACATAAGTTAAAACAGTATCACAATTATATTATAAAATATAAAGATATTTAAAGATATAAAAAGTTATAAAATTTATTAAAAGTTATAAAAATTAGTTGTTAGGGTTATGAAAAGTTGTAAACTTTGAACAAAAAATATGATGTTGAAAGTTATAAAAAATACTCAAAAAGTTATAGTAAGATATAAAAATTATTAAAAAGTTATAAAAAATAATAAATCTTAAAAATTATAAAAAATGTTATTTAAAGATATAATAAGTAACAAAAAACTTTATTAAGTTTATAAAGTATTTCTAAAAAATTATAAAAAGATAAAAATTGTACATTTTTTAAAAACTACGAGTCTAAAATTTATAGTACCTAAGTTAAAAAGTAAAGTTTTTTATTGTAAGTAAAATAAAAAGTTATAATAAAAGAGTTGTATAATTTGTATAAAAAATATGATATTATAAGTTATAATAAAATGCTATTAGAAGTTATAATCGGTAACAAAAAATTAATAAATTAATAAAAAGGTAACAAAACCGTTATTAAATTAATAAAATATGTTTAAAAAATCAGAAAAAGTAGTAAAATGGTACAAAAATTATAAATTTTTTAAAAACATATACAATATTTATGGAAAGTGACAATATTGAATAGTAAATTATATTAGGTAATTAAAAAAGAGTTATTAAATATAATAAAAAGTTAATACCATTGTTGTTGATAAAGATTGGTTGTTGCTATTTTTAATTGTACGATCTATGTACTTATGTAGCGAGAAAAAAAAGTTACAGCATTTATTTTTTTATATAACCGAGAACTATTAATCAAATTTGATATAAATTAAAAAGTATTTAAGATTTAATTGTTTAATGCTCGTTCTAGCATAATCCCAATCCCAAAATGTGACATAGTCTTTGGTGTGTCTTTGAAACTGCATGATATATAATATAAGGGACTTAGGCTGTTTTCGAAACGAATACTTATTTGTGGAACCTAACTTATTCAAATAAGTATGCTGGCGAGGTAACTTATTTTCTGTCTCTTTCTTGCAAGAAAATCTAATTTGGTTGTCATTTTTTGTTGATATTTACATGTGAATATTTATTTTTTTTAGATTTAGGGTGATATTTATAGAAAATAAATGGATCTTTGTTGATAGCAAAATATATAACATGATTAAAATAAAAATGTACAGAGCCCGATTGTATAATTTCGCATATAAATGATAAAAAACGTTTTGTAAACAGCGAAAATGTAAACAGATGGTGCACAGTTTTTGTATCTATGTTTGGCGACAATAATCACCGATAACACGTAAAATAATTATGTCTCTATTAATTAAGAACGCAACTAAACCCTTTCTTGATTGCCTTTACCATCTTAAATATGTTATAAAAATATAAGGTGAACCAACTAAAATTCATATCAACATAAATACAATATTTAAAGAATATTTCGTTTTTATACTTCTTAATTGCTACTAAGCATTTTAGTTAGTACAAATGTTATGAATATTTGTTATTTTATTAAATTGTATACGTTGAATTAATAAAAATAACAAATAAAATATTGGTTGAAGAATTTGCAATTGAAAATTTTCAATGTTTTCGTGTTGCAGTCAAAATAAGTATGCAAACTCAATTCGAACGGGTTTTCTTACTTATTTAAGATGGCGGCAAATAAGTAAATAAATTTGAAATAAATATCCGTTTCGAAAAGGGCCTTATTATTTTATAGTTGACTATAACCATAGAGTAAGTAATGTTATAAAAAGTAACGAAACAGAGGAAAAAATTTCATCAAAAATGCGTGGGTTATGAAATTTAAATGGATTGTACAATACACTTACACAATCGTGGTGCTTGTATTAAATAAATTGGAAATGTATTTCAACAAACCAATATATGTTGGGATGTGCATATTAGATCTAGTTAAAACTACATTATATTATTTTCATTATGACTAATGGTGCCGAAGTTTGATAAAAATTTGTAATACTGAAACAGATAGTTTAGTTTACGAAGTGTTTTTTCCAGATGTACGAGTATATGAACCCATCATAAAAGATTGTTATAAGTATCTCGATACAAGTGGTCTAATGAAGAATGAAAATTATGGAAAAATAATGGGTGAATTTATTGGATTAAGATCAAAAATGTATACTTTCAAAGTTGTTGACGCTAACGATACAAAAAGTTAAAGGAGTAAAGAGACAAGTTGTGAAATTTAGAATAAAGTTTAAAGAATTCAAAGAATGTTTAATTAATGACTCATCATAAATTCGTTCAAGAAATCAAGCAGTAAGCTCTGTTAGACAATTGAAAACCGCACTTAATCCACACGATGATAAAATATATTTGATTTAAGATAGCTATGAAACACTACCTTTATAAAATAATGGAATATGATTATTGATTTCTGTGTAAATAGTTTTATATAAGAATGCTATTATAATAGCAAACAACTTTCTTACTTTTAACGGTTTCATTTTTAAGTTAAGTAAAGTAACAAATTAAAAACTTAAAAAATTAAAACTAAATTTAAAACTTAAAAAATTAATTACAAAATGGTTAATGAAAATTAAAAAAATTGAATATAAATAAAAATAAAAACTTTAAAATATTTTAACATTTTTAAAATTTTTAATAATTGAAAAAATTGAAATTTAAAATTAGCAATAAAAAATGTTATGAAATGTATTAAAAGCGATCCAAATTGGCTATAAGAGCTATGAAAAGTTATAAAATTTGAATAAAAATATGATATTTAAATATTTAAAAATTGCGCATTTGAACACGCAATTACCTCGCATGTTTTAAAAAGTTTTGAAAAAGTTTTAAATAGTTTTAGAAATATAAAAAGTTTAAAAAGTTTTAGAGCTTTAAAAAAGAGTTTTAAAAAGTTTAAAAAGTTTTAAAAAGATTTAGAATAAATTAAAAAAGTTTTAAAAAGGTTTAAAAAAGTTTTAAAAACTTTTCAAAAGTTTTTAAAAGTTTTAAATAGTTTTAGAGTTTAAAAAAGAGTTTTAAAAAGTTTTAAAAAAGTTATAAAAACTTTAAAAAAGTTTTAAAAAATTTTAAAGGTTTAAAAAAGTTTTAAAAACTTTTTAAAAGTTTTAAAAAGTTTTAGAAGTTTTAAAAAAGTTTTAAAAAAGTTTTAAAAAAGTTTTAAAATTTTTTTAATAGTTTTAAAAAGTTTTAGAAGTTTTAAAAAAATTTAAAAAGTTTTAAAAAGTTTTAAAGGTTTAAAAAAGTTTCAAAAACTTTTTAAAAGTTTCAAATAGTTTTAAAAAGTTTTAAACAAGAGTTTTAAAAGTTTCAAAAAGTTTTAAAAAAGTGTTTTAAAAGTTTTAAAAAAGTTTTAAAAAAAATTAAAAAAGTTTTAAAAAGTTTTGTTAAAAAAGTTTTGTTTGCTGCAGAGCGCGAATTCGATATTCACCGCATTTTCTATATAAATCATAGACGATTACGTCAATTTTTCTTATGATACGATTAAACATAGCCGTTTTCTTTGTCAGTCATAAACGTTTCCGTCATTATTTTTCATGATGCAATTAAAAATAAAGTAATTAGCATATGTAACATGATTAATTTTTTAAGTCATAGACGGTTGTGTCTACGTATTTTTCGCCCAAACTAAAAAAATCAAACTCGAAAACGCGCGGGTACGTTTTACCGCATTTTCTATATAAATCATGGACGTTTACATAAATTTTATTTATGAAGCTATAAAAATAAATAAATTTTTAAACATTAAAACTTTTTAAAACTTTAAAACTTTTTAAACCTTTCTAAACTTTTTTAACATTTAAAACTTTTTTAATCTTTTTTAAACATTTTTAAAACTTTTTTAAATTTTTTTAAAACTTTTTTAAAACTTTTTAAAACTTTTTTAAATTTTTTTAAAACTTTTTTAAAACTTTTAAAACTCTTTTTTAAAACTTTTTAAAACTATTTGAAACTTTTAAAAAGTTTTTGAAACTTTTTTAAACCTTTAAAACTTTTTAAAACTTTTTAAATTTTTTTAAAACTTCTAAAACTTTTTAAAACTATTAAAAAAATTTTAAAACTTTTTTAAAACTTTTTTAAAACTTTTTTAAAACTTTTTTAAAACTTCTAAAACTTTTTAAAACTTTTAAAAAGTTTTTAAAACTTTTTTAAACCTCTAAAATTTTTTAAAACTTTTTTAAAGTTTTTATAACTTTTTTAAAACTTTTTAAAACTCTTTTTTAAAACTCTAAAACTATTTAAAACTTTTAAAAACTTTTGAAAAGTTTTTAAAACTTTTTTAAACCTTTTTAAAACTTTTTTAATTTATTCTTAATCTTTTTAAAACTTTTTAAACTTTTTAAAACTCTTTTTTAAAGCTCTAAAACTTTTTAAACTTTTTATAACTCTAAAACTTTTTAAAACTTTTTCAAAACTTTTTAAAACATGCGAGGTAATTGCGTGTTCAAATGCGCAATTTTTAAATATTTAAATATCATATTTTTATTCAAATTTTATAACTTTTCATAGCTCTTATAGCCAATTCGGATCGCTTTTAATACATTTCATAACATTTTTTATTGCTAATTTTAAATTTCAATTTTTTCAATTATTAAAAAATTTTAAAAATGTTAAAATATTTTAAAGTTTTTATTTTTATTTATATTCAATTTTTTTAATTTTCATTTACCATTTTGTAATTAATTTTTTAAGTTTTAAATTTAGTTTTAATTTTTTAAGTTTTTAATTTGTTACTTTACTTAACTTAAAAATGAAACCGTTAAAAGTAAGAAAGTTGTTTGCTATTATAATAGCATTCTTATATAAAACTATTTACACAGAAATCAATAATCATATTCCATTATTTTATAAAGGTAGTGTTTCATAGCTATCTTAAATCAAATATATTTTAACATCGTGTGGATTAAGTGCGGTTTTCAATTGTCTAACAGAGCTTACTGCTTGATTTCTTGAACGAATTTATGATGAGTCATTAATTAAACATTCTTTAAATTCTTTAAACTTTATTCTAAATTTCACAACTTGTCTCTTTACTCCTTTAATTTTTTGTATCGTTAGCGTCAACAACTTTGAAAGTATACATTTTTGATCTTAATCCAATAAATTCACCCATTATTTTTCCATAATTTTCATTCTTCATTAGACCACTTGTATCGAGATACTTATAACAATCTTTTATGATGGGTTCATATACATCTGGAAAAAACACTTCGTAAACTAAACTATCTGTTTCAGTATTACAAATTTTTATCAAACTTCGGCACCATTAGTCATAATGAAAATAATATAATGTAGTTTTAACTAGATCTAATATGCACATCCCAACATATATTGGTTTGTTGAAATACATTTATTTAATACAAGCACCACGATTGTGTAAGTGTATTGTATAATCCATTTAAATTTCATAACCCACGCATTTTTGATGAAATTTTTTCCTCTGTTTCGTTACTTTTTATAACATTACTTACTCTATGGTTATAGTCAACTATAAAATAATAAGGCCCTTTTCGAAACGGATATTTATTTCAAATTTATTTACTTATTTGCCGCCATCTTAAATAAGTAAGAAAACCCGTTCGAATTGAGTTTGCATACTTATTTTGACTGCAACACGAAAACATTGAATATTTTCAATTGCAAATTCTTCAACCAATATTTTATTTGTTATTTTTATTAATTCAACGTATACAATTTAATAAAATAACAAATATTCATAATATTTGTACTAACTAAAATGCTTAGTAGCAATTAAGAAGTATAAAAACGAAATATTCTTTAAATATTGTATTTATGTTGATATGAATTTTAGTTGGTTCACCTTATATTTTTTATAACATATTTAAGATGGTAAAGGCAATCAAGAAAGGGTTTAGTTGCGTTCTTAATTAATAGAGACATAATTATTTTACGTGTTATCGGTGATTATTGTCGCCAAACATAGATACAAAAACTGTGCACCATCTGTTTACATTTTCGCTGTTTACAAAACGTTTTTTATCATTTATATGCGAAATTATACAATCGGGCTCTGTACATTTTTATTTTAATCATGTTATATATTTTGCTATCAACAAAGATCCATTTATTTTCTATAAATATCACCCTAAATCTAAAAAAAATAAATATTCACATGTAAATATCAACAAAAAATGACAACCAAATTAGATTTTCTTGCAAGAAAGAGACAGAAAATAAGTTACCTCGCCAGCATACTTATTTGAATAAGTTAGGTTCCACAAATAAGTATTCGTTTCGAAAACAGCCTAAGTCCCTTATATTATATATCATGCAGTTTCAAAGACACACCAAAGACTATGTCACATTTTGGGATTGGGATTATGCTAGAACGAGCATTAAACAATTAAATCTTAAATACTTTTTAATTTATATCAAATTTGATTAATAGTTCTCGGTTATATAAAAAAATAAATGCTGTAACTTTTTTTCTCGCTACATAAGTACATAGATCGTACAATTAAAAATAGCAACAACCAATCTTTATCAACAACAATGGTATTAACTTTTTATTATATTTAATAACTCTTTTTTAATTACCTAATATAATTTACTATTCAATATTGTCACTTTCCATAAATATTGTATATGTTTTTAAAAAATTTATAATTTTTGTACCATTTTACTACTTTTTCTGATTTTTTAAACATATTTTATTAATTTAATAACGGTTTTGTTACCTTTTTATTAATTTATTAATTTTTTGTTACCGATTATAACTTCTAATAGCATTTTATTATAACTTATAATATCATATTTTTTATACAAATTTTACAACTCTTTTATTATAACTCTTAAACTTTACTTTTTAACTTAGGTACTATAAATTTTAGACTCGTAGTTTTTAAAAAATGTACAATTTTTATCTTTTTATAATTTTTTAGAAATACTTTATAAACTTAATAAAGTTTTTTGTTACTTATTATATCTTTAAATAACATTTTTTATAATTTTTAAGATTTATTATTTTTTATAACTTTTTAATAATTTTTATATCTTACTATAACTTTTTGAGTATTTTTTATAACTTTCAACATCATATTTTTTGTTCAAAGTTTACAACTTTTCATAACCCTAACAACTAATTTTTATAACTTTTAATAAATTTTATAACTTTTTATATCTATAAATATCTTTATATTTTATAATATAATTGTTATACTGTTTTAACTTATGTACTATAAGTTTTATACATTTTTGCAACTTTTCATTAAATTTGTATAATTTTAAAAATAATTGCAATTTTTACACCATTTAATTACTTTTATAATTTTATTATTTTTTAGACATACTTCGTAAACTTGATAGCATTTTTTGTTACATTGATCTAGAGTAAAGCTGTATACTACTATAATACTTAGCACAATTTACGAATTAACTGAACAATGATTGACATAGTAGTACATTAGCCCAGTTTTCTTTTTTAAATATAATAATTTTTAATATTAAAGCGTGTGCTTTGTTATCGCTGTCATGAAAGTGTTCTTCAATTGCTTCGATAATGTGGTCAGGCCCAATACTAAATGTATAAGTCTCGAAATATATTTTATAAAATATAAGTTCGAGCTCATCATACCATCTAGTTATGTATGTGAAACTTCTTCTTACCATCTTTTATAGCCAGGTAACAACGCAAATTTATTGTTCATCTTTCGTTATTAACAGGTAGGTTTTTAAATTTTATAAATTTTAAATTTGTTATTTTACTTTTAAAATAGCGGACAACAGAATAAAAGATCTGCCAAGTCGGAACAAGTATAGTTTCATATAATACTTAAAAACAAACAAATCCAAACTCAATGTACAAAAACTAATAACGTTTTTGTTAGTTATAATAACTTTTATAAGATATTTTATAATTTTTAAAATTTATTATTATTTTTTATAATTTTTTAATAATTTTTTTAACTTATTATAACTTTTAAGGTATTTCTTTTATAACTTTTAACGTTATTATAACTTTTAACATATTTTTTGTTCAAAGTTTATAACTTTTCATAACAATAACAATATATAACTAATTTTATAACTTTAATAAATTCCTCAACTTTTTATATTAACAATATTGTTATATTGTTTTAACTAAGGTACTATAAATTTTATACATTTTTGCCACATTTCATTAAATTTCCATAATTTAAAAAAAGATGCAATTTTTACAACATTTAATTACTTTTATAATTTTTTAAACATACTTTATAAACATCGACATTGATCTAGAGTAAAGCTGTATAATACTTAGCACAATTTACGAACTAACTGAAGAATGATTGACATTAGCCTAATAAAATAAAATAATATTTCTGTCAGCTGTTTTCTTTTTTAAATATATTAATTTTGAATATTAAAGCCTGTGCTTTGTTATCGCTGTCATCAAGTGTTCTTTAATTTCTTCTATAATGTGGTCAGGCCCAATACTGACTACGTCACATTTTTAAATAATTTTAAATGTATATTAAATTTCATTTCAGTTATGTAAAAAAAAAAATGCTGTAACTTTATTGCATGAATATATCAAAACGAACTTTTGAACATATCAAAAAGTTTGTAAGTTACGTGTAATTAGCATAAAGTTAAAGTTGTCAGCTTTGCACTATGTTTTATTTATCAGTTTTGTACTGTATAGCGATAATGTACTTGCGCAGGTCGTTGTCATTTATTTTGTTGTAGAATATTTAATATCTTTGATGATACTGTGATCAGTTTAAACATGAAATATGCTACTAAGAATACTTCCTGAGTGGTTTATTAAAATTTATATGAGTTTTCATAATTAAGTTTATTAAACTCTAAAATTGTCTATTGTTATGCGATAAATAACGTAATTTTTAGTAAATTAAGTAGTAATTTTCATTAATGATTTGTCGCTAGTTATCATAACAAAATATAATAATAAAATAATGACTTAAAAGTGAAATGCACTAATGTGATTCGTAACCAAATATAAGATCTAATTTTACGCGAAAATTTTTTATCGTTTATTTTTTATCGTTTCATCGTTGTTACTGTTGACTATGCAATTATGCATGCTATCCTAAATACAAAATGATTATTAGTTTCTATGCATTGTTATGCGACATAACTTACCATCGTTTTTTCCATTTTTACTTAATCGATTGTCTTATCCCACACTATTGCAACGAAAACATAACTGAAATAATGTTCATACAAGTTAATAAACATGATTTTTTATAATTGTGACAAAAATGTGCGAAACCCGATTATAACAATAACAATTATAAAAAAAAATGTTAAAAAATATTATTTGACCTATATCCTTATTATATTATAACTTTCAATTCTCATTTGCATCCATCAGATTTGCTGTTGTTACGATATATATAGCGATACGTTTTCAAGATCAAGTTTAGTTTTATCTTTCTTATTCGCGATTACTTAAAAATAAAATATAGTGATGAGATATGAAGATCAAAAAAAAATTGTTTTTATTTAATTTACTATCGGAACAACATTCTTGCATATAACACATCATTCAAATATATATGTAATAACATTTTTCATTACAGTTGAACAGGCGAATGACAAATCTTAATAAATTTCAATAAAATTCATATGATCATATGTTGAAATGAAGATTTTAGTTATCGAGACATTAGTATATTTCTCAAGTTATATGAAGATGAAATGCAAAACCAGTATTCAATATTCAAGTTTATTAGTCTTTATATATTTTGCGAATACAATAACAAAAAAAATCATTTACTATCATTTAAATTTAATATTTGTTACAGTTACTAAATTAAATATTGTAAATCGCACGTCGGACGTCGCACGTCGGACGTCACACGTCGGACGTCGCACCCCGCGCCGCTTTTGAACACTTTTGTGTGAAATAATTTTAAAAGTAATAAATCAAATAGAAATTTAAAACCAAAAGTTTTCCAGAGTTACTAAAATAATTAATTTTTATTTAATTTACTATCGAAACAATTGGTCTAGATATTTATAGAATAACCTGTATTTTCAATAATTTATTACAAAGCGAAAGATCTCGCGCAACAATATAACTTAAATGATATAATAATTTAGTTATATATACATTATATATACATGTGTTTATTGTTACGATTTTCAAGATCAAGTTTACTTATGCATTTCTTATACGTATGTAAAAAATAAAATCCAATTTCAATAATCTTTATTATTATGTAATGGTACACAATAATAATAATCACTTCTAATTTCAACTACAATTTTATTTAAAATTTGTTGTTGTTGTTACGATATGTAATTTTTTACGTTTTTCAAGATCAAGTTTACTATTATCTTTCTTATTCGCAGTTTCTGGTACCAATTTTAAAATTCAATGTTTTAATCTTTATCTATATGATATGCAATCGTATACCATAACAACAATACTTTAATATGAAATAACTTAACCCTCAATACTAAAAAAATAATTTTTTATTTAATTTACTATCGAAACCTTATTCTTGCATATAAAGGGTTAATACATTCCATTTCAAATATACATATATATATATATAATAAAATTCTTCATTACAGTTGAACAGGCGAATAACCAACCTTAATAAATTTCAATAAAATTCATATGATCATATGTTGAAACGAAGATTTTAGTTATCGAGACATTACTATATTTCTCATGTTACATGAAGTTGACATGAAAAGCCAGTATTAAATATTCATTTACTATGAAAAAATTTTTTGGGATGGGATTGGTTCCAGAACCATCACAAAACAACTACTAACACAAACGTTAAATGTGATTTTCAAAACTGAATAAATTGTTTTGATGACGAATTTCGAGTATTTCCAATGAAAACGTGATGTTTTTTAATTCAAACGTATTGCAGAATCGAATGCGTGTGTTCTAAGAAAAAGAAATTGAAAAAATTGAATTTCGTCGACTACAACGCCATCTATCATGAACCGAACAACATATTTCATTCAAATCATACGTACTTTTAGTCGGAGAATCCGTATCTGCAATAAAAAATATGGCTTCCTATCGTAGTTTAAAAGTTACCCCCGCCCCACCTACAAAGCGGGGGGTAGGGGACTATTTTTATTGAACTAATGTATTTCCCCCGCGGTATGATTAAATTTTGATTATGGACATTTTTTCCGTAGAGTGGCTATTTTTCGAGATATTTGATCGTCTCAGTTTAACAGAAACACCCGGTATATATATAACGGGTGTTTCTTTTAAACTGAGACGTCCTGCACACTATTCGGTGGTGGCACGTGAAATACTTGATCGTGATTTCAATGGTCGCTTAATCGGTAGAGCTGGTCCGATAAATTGGCCCGCTAGATCACCAGATCTTACTTAGAGCGAATCAGAAATGAGTGTGCTGAAATTCAACCAAACACACTTCTCAGTTGTGGACAATCATTTAAAATGCGTATTAATAAGTGCATTGAATTCGCAGGCCATCACTTTGAACACTTATTTTAAGCTAAAATTATTTTATTCACCTGTCATTTACATTAATAAATTGTTGATGACGAATTTCGAGTATTTCCAATGAAAACGTGATGTTTTTTATTTCAAACGTATTGCAGAATCGAATGCGTGTGTTCTAAGAAGAAGAAATTGAAAAAATTGAATTTCGTCGATTACAACGCCATCTATCGTGAACCGAACAGAATATTTCATTCAAATCATACGTACTTTTAGTCGTAGAATCCGTAGCTGCAATAAAAAATATGGCTTCCTATCTTAGTTTAAAAGTTACCCCCGCCCCACCTACAAAGCGGGGGGTGGGGGACTATTTTTTTGCACTAATGTATTTCCCCCGCGGTATGATTAAATTTTGATTATGGACATTTTTTTCGTAGAGTGGCTATTTTTCGAGATATTTGATCGTCTCAGTTTAAAAGAAACACCCGGTATATATATATATATATATATATATATATATATATATATATATATAATATATATATATATATATATATATATATATAATAATAATAATAATAATAATAATATTTATTAAATGTGTTTAAGCTAATGCTTTTATACACATAAATATTTACAATAATTATATTATTAACTTATAAAATTAACAAAAAAAAGAGAAAATGTAATTAATCAAAGCAGTAAACTTGTTACACGCTGGCTACTGCCAACCTGCAGATTTCACTAAGCTCCTGCAGAGGCCTCCACGTGATGTTTTGCCGGCTACGTTCTCAGCGAGAAGTGCGAGGGTCGTGGGGTTTGAGTTTGATCAAAAATAGTCTAGTTTTTGGTAGTTTTTTTTCTTAAATTCTTTTTCTAAAATTATATTGTGAGATGATAAATTGTTGTGTTGCTCACATATAATAATAATAATAATATAGTAAATAATTATAAATACACAAATACATTGTAATGTGGAAAGTAATAAAAGAAAATTAATCATGTAATTTCGTATAAATTTTCGTGTTTGGTGATTGATGAAATTACGTCCATTTGTAAAATACAGAAGCCATAGAAGAAATTAAGATGTGCTACAAAGCCTGTTTAGTTTTCATGACAAAATGAAGTAAAAGTGCTAACGGAATTTATATTTCCCGCTAAGTTTATTTTTTTTTTGAAAATAAAAAAAACTTTCTTTTATTAATCAACGAGTAGCGACTGTCGCTTAAAAATTAAAAACCATATTAATATAACAGGGCGGTCCATACAAAATCTGTGTTTGGTTTTTTTTTCGAAAAAAAAAAGTTGTATGTGAAGAGTGATCTACGTACTGTGGTCGAATTAGAAAATAAAAATACTTCAATTAAAATAACTTAAATATTTCTGTATTTGGCTGCATTAATTGTGGTTGAGTCGTAGCCAGTGACTTTTATAGTGAAAAGGGGTGTATCGCAACGTCCAACCAGATTATTTTGTGGGTGGCCCGGTGAGGTCATTCATCTGGATTTGCAGTTAAGGTAGAAAACGCACGACTATTTACACATAGGTGGCCAGGTGAGGCCACCGCCACCCCATTTTATTTTGCGGATCGAGGAGACTCCGCTCAAATCGAGACAACGCCCAACGATAGTTATTGGTTTACTAAAGGCGAGAATTCGTCCAACGGTATATTTTTTTTGCAACGATACGGGTGACCAACCGGCACCTCGTATAATTGTTTTTGGTATCGGGGAAAGGCCCCGCAACATAGTGCCCAACCAGGCAAGCGCTCGAGCGCAAGGCGGAAGTCGCCCAACGACGGCATCAAGGCCGCAACCCATATTGGTAAACGGCACCAAGGCCGCAACGGTCCGGGGGACAGGAGTCCCTTGTGGCATGACGGCCGCGCAAGGCCGCAACAGTTCGTTTAATTTCAATAATTAAGGTACAATTTTTTTATTTTTATTTTTATTTTTATATTTTATTTCTTTTATATATATTTTTATCATATTCTTAAATAATAATTTTCAAAGTTTTGTGATCGAGCGCCGCACAGCGGGTGCGCGCTCGATGCGCATTGCTGTTCTCTCTCTCGCTCTCTCTCTCGTTCCCTCCTTTTCCGTTTTTTTTGGGAAGCTGGTTTTCTTTGTTTCGTTGTTGTTTTTCTATAATAAAATGAATTAATAAATTTTTTTTTCGGTTGTGTATGATGGGAGCGGAGACTCCCTCTGTGTCGGTTTAGTGTTGGCGGTCCCTTGGTGCCCGCATCCAATTCCGTAACCAGGGCTTGGCCCCGTTTGAATTCGGATGGATGCGCGCACCAAGGCACCGTTCTCGGTTTATAATTTTTGAGTTGTTCGTTCCTCAAGTTCCGGCCGACGAATTTCGGCGGAACTACGTTTTTATTTATTATTTGCGTTTCCCCAACTTTCTGTTAATCACGGTGTAGGCCACTGCAGGAGCTTAGTGAAATCTGCAGGTTGGCAGTAGCCAGCCTGTAACAAACTAAATTAAATATCTACAAATATGTACATTAATTATTTACATTTTGATTTTCCATAATTAATTGTAAACAAGATTTCTTAAATATACTAAGAGAACTGATGTTTTTTAGTTCTATTGGCAAACTATTCCATTTAATAATTGCATTTACTAGTACAGAATTATTATAAACATTTCTTTTACTAATAGGCAAATTAATGTTTCTTGTACGTAAAGACTTGGAAAAATTTAACTTTTCATACAAATATAACGGTAAAGCTGAGTTAACCAGTTGAAAAATAAAAACAGATGTTCTATAATCAAATAATTGAAACAAATCATATCCAAAAATTGAACACCTAAACTCCGAGATATGATCGAACTTCCTAAGGTCATGAACGTATCTAGTGCAATTATTATACGTAACTTCAAGTAAACTTTTAGAAAAACTGTCACATTGATTGTAGATAACATCACAATATGTGAACATTGGCAAAACCAAACTTTTAATTAAATATTTACGAAGGTTAACTGGACAAAACTTTCTAATCAATTTAAGGGAATACAAGGCATAATTAACCCTCTGGCAAACAGAGCTAATATGATCATTCCACGTTAGTCTAGAATTCAAAAGCAACCCTAAATCATTAACCACTGCAACAAAGGATATAACATCATCATCTAAGAAAAGTGTAGGTGTAACATTGTGTCGAACATTTTTTGAGAGTAATAAAGCCTTACTTTTAATCGGATTTAATGATAACGAATTATTTTTAGCCCACAAAGAAACATTTTTAAGATCTGTGTTAAGTTTAATCACTATCTCATCTAGCTGTGATAAATGACCACCAATATAAAGTTGTAAATCATCAGCATAAAGATGAAACCGGCAATTCAAAATTTTCCATGGTAGATCATTTATGTACAAAGAAAAAAGTAACGGACCTAAGACCGACCCTTGAGGTACACCTACTACCATTTCACTAATATTTGAATGGTCAATACCATACTTCACAAATTGTTTACGATTACTCAAATATGAGTATATTAGATTAATAGCCGAATTAGAAAATTTATAATACAAATGTAACTTCTGAAGCAAATGAATATGATTAACACAATCAAATGCTTTAGAAAAATCTAGTAGGACCAAAATAGCAACCAAATTTTCCTTGTCCAAGATAGCAGACAAATCATCAATAATTATTTATATATATATATATATATATATATATATATATATATATATATATATATATATATATATATATACATATATATATATATATATATATATATATATATATATATATATATATATATATATATATATATATATATATATATATATATATATTGTAACAGTCACTTCTCATCACCTGTTACAAACTCAGTCCCAATAATCTAAAATACGTATTCAAGGAATGCGTATCGTAAAGACCTTGACTCCATAATTTTGAAGATCATATTCTTCACACATGGGATATCCCCAATGCCACTCATGGTAATCCAATTTCACAACATTATGATGAACAGGGTCATTTGCGTTCAACTACTCGTTTCCATTTGAATATAGTATAAATCAGCAACACAATGTGCTATACATATTCAGATTTCAAAACATTAAGTTGAAAAATCGCAAAAATATTTCAATTGTCAAAAATGCAATCAATGCATTTCCTTCATTATATAGCACACGTTTAAGAATGAATTTGAATGATGGTGCTTATTTATTTTTTTTAATTGAAATGAATTGAGGCGTGGTTGATTGTTTTTGATTTATCAATTGTCAGCATAGTTTCTACATAGTTTCTTACGAATTTCCCCTCTTTTTCGCTGACAATTGAAGAAAAACTGATTGAAGACGACGCAAAAAAATTGGTTGGTGAGGGAGTCGAGTTTGGGCAAGTTTTTTGGAGTGTTGTCGGGTTGTCAAGAGTTTTTAAGTTTTCGGGTGTTTATTTTTGAAGATTGTTAGTTTTTTTGGGTATAAGTTTGTTTTTATTGATGTTAAGTTTTGAGTTTCTTGTTTTGGTTTTTTTTATTTTTTTATTTTATTTTTTTTTTTGTGTTTTTAGTAAAAATTTAAGTAGATTCAAAAATATTTTGGATATATAGACAATCGGAGTTTTGTGTTTCTATTGAACATTAGTATATTAAAAATTTTCTTTTATATATATAAACATTTTGAGTGTGGTGTTTTTTTGGTTGGGTTCGAGAGAGATTTGTGAATTTTCCTGTTCGTTGGAAAATTCGATCTTCAAAGGCTCCATTCGGAGACAGGTGAGTTTTTGGTTTTTTTTAATTCTTTGATTTTTTTTTCTTACTTTTATGTGGCTTACTCACCGACACGACTATAAGGATGTGTGAGTAAGCCACACGGAATAACCATGGTGGACTGAACCCACGTAGAGGATAGATTGTAATAATCTCTACCCGGGGAGTCCGATCCCCCACCAAGTCCTTGCCCATTGTGATAAACTAGGCTTCATTTGGCATTCCCTGACCCACGACCAATTAACCTCCCTTTTGAGCTAGCGGGTTAAAGTCACTGGGGATGCAGCAACAAATGAAGCAAATATAAATATGAAATCGGGCAACCTCTACCTTTGGTTTAGGTTCCCGTTTCAAATGGCGCCCAAAGTGTTCGGCTATATAGCCAATAGTAATTCCAAAGCTCAAATTTTAACTCAAATATTTTTTTTTCTTATAAATAATATTTTTTTTGGGGTTAATGAATAAACCTTAATTTTTCATTTTATTTTGTGTTTTCTGTGCAAAGCCAGAAATTGGCCAAATAGTTTTGTTTTGTGTTTTTAGCGATAAAGTGAAGTGTAGTGAAATCAATGAAAAGAAAATAAGGATTTTATTTGTGTGGGTATGGCAGTGATCATGCGAGAGCATGTCTGACCAAATTTACGGCAGGCTTTACATACACAGGTACACTCCATATATATTCGTTTTCCAACATCGGATCTACGAAATTTTAAATATTCGTAGTGGGTACACGGAACTCGATGAATAATTTTTCTTACAGTGGTTTTACAAATATACTCACCATTTATAAGTTACACAGTTTTCGGTACTTTGTGTAATACCCCCATTTACAGTGCTCGTTGGTAAGGGAGAATGATACTATCCCTGGAGTAATATGCATATCTCTTTCCTGCTGGTTAGTGATGCCAGGTGGTATAAAGAGCTGCATATTCTCAGGCAAATTGACGCACCATTCTGACTAATTAGTACGGTAAATGGTAAACCTACAAATTTCCTCCATATAGGGCAGATTAGCTGGTGGTAGAATTTACCACAGGTTAAATTTTGCGATAACAATTTATTTAGAAAAAATGAATTTCCACAAATTAAAACGCATTCAGTTAAGTTTCGCGATTTTCCACTTCAGTATAATTTAAATTTACATCTTTCGGGATGAGGTTTGCCAGTCTTCCACCTAGATTAAATACGTCCAGGTTATAAATGTCACTGGTTGTGCAATCTTGCGATCTATTTTTGGACGGATATTAAGACGCCAAGTTTGAACTTAGATCAGTGTTGTTTATAAGATGCGTTTGGAAATTCTAAGTGATAACCGGTGTGTTATCATTCCCCCTCGATAAAATAATAAATTGGTCTCAAGAGCTGAATTATCTGGCCTTGGACACACCAGGTGATTACGTGTAAGGAAGTTTTAACACTCTCATGGTTCAATGTCTCCTAAGGTAGGATAAGAATCTGGATTGTGAAACGAGTGTTCAAAAGTACTGTCATAATCGAGTGGGTACCCTAATAAGTTTGTTCATCCAATCTGAAATAGCAGTGAGGATCACTTGTAAGTAGTTAAGACACCCACTGCGCAATTTAGGGTTGGATAGTAAGCTTATCAAAAATTATCATCAAATCCTTTTTCCTCTCCTTTTTTGACCCGAGTGGTAGAGTACAATATCAATTCACGATAGTGGATTTCAAGAAGCCGTGGTTATCATAATATTCAAAACCTTATTATATAAATTTTGTGTTTTATTAGAGAAAGTAAATTGTAAGTTTAGAAATCAATTTTTTTTTACAAATAGGAATTTTTAGTTTAAACGAAGGAAGTTTTTGGGTTTCCTTTATTTTTTATAAATATATATTATATTCTTTACTGGAATATAAGTAAAGATGGAGTTTGGTATAGATAAGTTATCGGACGACGAGCTTTGCATCAAGTTCGAGGTGCGCGGTCTGGTCGACAAAGCTAATCAAGTGGTAACTAACACGTTAAAAGAAGCGTTAGTGCGGAAATTGGAGGAAGAGAAAGACGACTCTTTCCTAGCACCAAGCAAACCGCATGTGGCAGCACAAAAGCAGCCGCAGCGCGAATATGAAGTGTTCGTCAAAAATGTTGTTACTAACGCCAGAAGTTATGTCTCGACCCAATAATTCTATTTGTTCAACTCGGCTGTGATCTTCTCTCCAATAAGCAACCGCAATAAACTTAATTGCAGGTAGCAATTAAACAATATTCAAAATTTTACAATTTATTTTATAATATTTTTATGATTTATTTTATGATGTTATTCGTTCGCCAGGTAGAAAAAGAAGAATTTGTTTTACAAAATTTCTTGAAATTATTGATTCAATTTTGTCATCTCATGTATACTAATTAGTTTTCGGAATTAAATCATTATACACTACTAGATACTAATTAGGAAACTGCATTAAACATACTCGTTAATCTAGTACATTAGATGACAAAAGTGATTGACATTACTTTGACATATCAAAGTAAACAATACATTTTTTAATAATAATTTGTGTTAACAGTTTTGCAGTGAAAAATTCTAATATGCTATTTGCTAAGTGTTATAAATTAATTGGCAAGATAAGTATTTAATTGTATATGACCCATTTATATAATACTAAAGTATAATTAATTCCATTTTAGGTAATATTGGAAAAAACTGGACTAGTGAGTGTGAATTTATATAGTCTGACTGAATCTTACTGGAGAGATACGTGGAAAAGCTGAAGCGTTAATTGTTTAAAACATGTAGCACAAATAAATAAATATTGTTACCAAATTAACTATTTGTGTTTTGCTTCAGTTTCTCAAACATACTCCCGCGCCTTAAGGAATTTTATTTCTTAATTTAACTAATTTTATTATAGGACGTTTTATTTTGTTTCTGGATGTCTTCAGTGTTACTACCCTTGTGAGACCGTCATTTCCAGGATGAATATGTTTATGATTCTGCCACGCATCCACTGATACGGATGCAAATTATCTTCTCGGATAAGCACTACATCATGAATTTGAAATACGTAGGTTTTCATTTTCCATTTGTTTCTTTGTAGAGCAGCAAGATAATCACGATGCCACTGCTTCAAAAAACCTTGGAGTCGCTGCTGAAGATTTTGCCATTTGGATAATTTAGTTGTTTTCATTTCAGCTAGAGCCGGTTCTGGAATAGCAGTCAAGGATGTTTCAATCAGGAAATGCGCAGGAGTGAGAATTTCCAAATCAGCTGGATCGTCGTTTAGTTTACAAAGAGGCCTCGAATTCAGAAGGGCTATTGGCGTTAGCAATGTTTTCATCTCCTCAACCACAAGATTTACATTGGCCACCCTTTTTGTGTGGATTTTGAAGGATTTCACCGAGGATTCCCATAGGCTGCCAAAGTGTGGTGCATGTGGAGGATTAAAATTGAATTTAATACTTTTCTGTAATAGAAATTCGGAGATTAATAAATTGTTTAGTTGATTAATTATTTGATGTTTTAGTTGTTGGAGTTCTTTATTGGCGACCACGAAATTAGAACCATTGTCACCCCAGATTTGTTGCGGAGCAACTCGTCGAGCATCAAAACATTTAAGTGCAGCCAAGAATGACTCGGTATGTAAACTGCTGACCACTTTCAAATGCATCGCTTTAACAGCTAGACGGACAAAGACAGCGACATATGCCTTCTGGATCGGAGAATTTCTTCGTTTACTCGTTTTAATATAAAGTAGACCGACGTAATCTAATTCGATTTTTGAAAATACACGACTTTGTGTACACCTTTTTGCTGGTAAATCAGCCATTTTCTGCTCAGGTTTATGGCAACGGTAACGGATAGAGACGACGCAATATTTTATACAACGTTTAATTGTATCACTTGCTCCTATTATCCAATATTTGCTTCGTACAATAATCAGAGTTAGCGCGTTACCGGCATGCATATTGGTTAGATGAACTTCACGAATAATCAATTGGCATGCTGAGTTATTTTTTGGTAAAATAACCAGATGTTTTACTGCAAACGGCAATGATGATTTTCTTAATCGACCACTCACTCGAAGAAGTCCTTTTTGATTAATAAACGGATCGAATGAAGACAGTTGATTTCTTACAGGGAGTTGGTGGTTCTTACTTAGAATAGTGAGTTCATGAATAAACGCAGATTTATGCACATTACGTAGAAGTATAGTTTCCGCTTCATTCATTACAGCCAATGTTATCGATCTGTTGTAATGTTGGGAACTACCTTTCATTAAACGAAATCGTAATATAAACACAATGATTTTTTTAATTTTGGACCAAGACGAAAGTTTATTTATTAGATTGTGAACTACGTTGTCAACATCGGTGGTTAATGTTAATACATTTGTATATTTTTGTCTTTCCTCTGAAGTTACGTTATCGATGGATTCCTTTTCCTTAGTTGATTTTGGCCAATTTTGTTCGTTATTGACTAGCAGTTCTGCTTGGTATGAAACTTCTTCGATTTTCCAGCAATTTTTCAACAGTTGGTGTAGATCCTCATTTAACGTTTGAATGGCTGGTTCGACGTTTACACGTAAGTTTATATTGACATTTTCTTCTGTCCATGTCCCAGCGATTAACCACCCAAACTTGGATGAGTATAAAGTTGGGAAGCCATCAACAGCACATTTTCTTGGTTTAACACGTCGAAAAATACATCAGCTCCTAGCAAAACGTCTATTTTATTTGGTTTGTAAAACTCCGGATCGGCTAATTGTAATTCCGGAATGACTTTATTTAATTTAATTGGTTTGGTTGGTAATGAACTTGTTATGTTACCAATGATATGAGCCGTGACGTTTAATGTATAGTGCTTGTCTATACGAGAATAAATGGTCATATCGATTTTCTCCTTTGTTTTACCAGTCGATGTAGATGCTAGCCCGTAAATAGATTTGGAAGCTTGACTTCGCTTAAGGCCTAGGCGTTGAGCGCAATGTTCGGTTACGAATGAAGTTTGCGATCCCGAATCAAGAAGTGCCCGAAATGACTGGAGATCTCCGGTACGTGATCTAATATATATAATAGCAGTTGGCAGTACCGTGTGTGGCGATGAATACAGCGTATGTAAAACTTGAGCATCTGGTTGCTTATTGGACGAAGGTGGTGGTTTAACATGATGGTCCTTTTCATTTGTCGATTGAGCTTTAGAAGAATCAAGTATTGATTTATTATGGTAAGGATCATTAATTGACACATGATGACTCGAGGAATCAGAATTGTGCTCTGATTGTGTTTCACTTTCACCTGGATGAAGCAGAGTATGGTGTCGTTTATTGCAAATTAGGCATGACGTTTTGCTGAAACATGTTCTCGTTGTGTGACCTTTTTTCAAACAGTTTCGACATGAATCCATTTGATTTACTAATTTCATTCTCGCATTTATACTTTGGTTTTTAAAGACCGGACATCTGAACAATGGATGTGGCTGTTTACAAACGAAGCATTCTAGATTATTGTTAGAACTCGAAGACAGAAACGATTTTTCAGTTGGTTTCACGGCATGCCTTTTAGATGTTGCATCGCAAATTTCCAAAGCATCACATCTCTTATTTAGAAATGCGAGTAAATTTGTGAAAGTAGGAAAATTCGTACTGACTGACTCGTTTGCCCACAATTGCTTAGATTCATTGTCGATTTTACTAAGTAGTATGTGGATAAGCCAAGGGTCGCGAGTTTCAGCTTCTGGTCCTAGTGCGCGAAGTCCACGTATCACCTCGTCAGCTGTTTCAGTAATGCGCCGTAAGTCTTTGCCGTTCGATTGAACACATGGTTTCTGGTCGAAAAATGTTTGAGTGAGTGATGTTACAATTGGAGTCATTTTATTGTAACGACTACATAATTTGTCCCATGCTTCTGAATAATTATTTGCAGTGATGGTAATATGTCGTATAAGAGCGGCAGCATCACCCGATAGTAACCCTTTCAACATTTGTAGTTTATGCACATCACTGATATTTTTGTTGTTATGCACGGTAGAATTAAACAAATCGTGGAACGAGGCCCAATATCTATAATCCCCAGAGAAATTTTCTATTTGGATTTTTGGTAATCGTACTTGTTGTGATGTATTTACTCCTTCATAAAATGTTCGTTGCTGGTCAATAAACTGCTCCAAGGTTGTGTTTAAACCATGTGTGGTGTTACCTTCATCTCGACCTTGACCTCGACCGTTAATAGCTGTCGATAATAATGCTCGTGCTTTGTAATACTGTTGATCCACTTTGTCGGTGATTGGTTTATACGTGGGAAATTCAAATAATTCAACCTCATGTTCACTGAAAATTTGGTATCTAAGCTCCAAAATGTCAAGCCGACCTTTAATGTCTTCGATGTTAGTGTCTGCATTTATCTCTTCTGCAAATCGCAGAATTTGAATTATTTGATTGCAAGCGCGATCGCGAAGTCGTTCTAATCTCTCCATTGTAATTTCACGAAAAATAAAAGCACTTTATCACACTTTATTACTGCACTAATTTAAGCTCAATGTTACGAATAAAAGTTCCGCACAATATATAGAAATAAATATTCGAGTTTCACTGTATATGCGTTGTACTTGAAATAGTAGTAAATATTTAAGATAAAAATTCTACTTAGCTGTTTTATGTGGGAAATTCCCGGGTTTCGGCACCAAAATGTTCGTCAAAAATGTTGTTACTAACGCCAGAAGTTATGTCTCGACCCAATAATTCTATTTGTTCAACTCGGCTGTGATCTTCTCTCCAATAAGCAACCGCAATAAACTTAATTGCAGGTAGCAATTAAACAATATTCAAAATTTTACAATTTATTTTATAATATTTTTATGATTTATTTTATGATGTTATTCGTTCGCCAGGTAGAAAAAGAAGAATTTGTTTTACAAAATTTCTTGAAATTATTGATTCAATTTTGTCATCTCATGTATACTAATTAGTTTTCGGAATTAAATCATTATACACTACTAGATACTAATTAGGAAACTGCATTAAACATACTCGTTAATCTAGTACATTAGATGACAAAAGTGATTGACATTACTTTGACATATCAAAGTAAACAATACATTTTTTAATAATAATTTGTGTTAACAGTTTTGCAGTGAAAAATTCTAATATGCTATTTGCTAAGTGTTATAAATTAATTGGCAAGATAAGTATTTAATTGTATATGACCCATTTATATAATACTAAAGTATAATTAATTCCATTTTAGGTAATATTGGAAAAAACTGGACTAGTGAGTGTGAATTTATATAGTCTGACTGAATCTTACTGGAGAGATACGTGGAAAAGCTGAAGCGTTAATTGTTTAAAACATGTAGCACAAATAAATAAATATTGTTACCAAATTAACTATTTGTGTTTTGCTTCAGTTTCTCAAACATGAAGCGTTAGGTAAAAGACTCACTGCATTATGTCAGGCAGTATCACAGCATCTAAAGGATAAGGCACCTATAGACCAATGGCTGCCTGAAGTCTCAGCGAAATTGATGCACATACAAGGCAGAGTCAATAGAGCTAGTAAGACCCCGAAGTTTTTAAAAATATCAGAAAATTTGAAAGAAGCAACGTTGGCTTGTGGTAAGGTGGTAGCTTTGATAAAACGAGGAAAAATGTCATTTGAACAGGCAGAAGAAGACATGAGAAACGTAGTAATCGACGTACCAAGTATAGAGGACAGAGAGAAGGTCCATAAAGAACCCCTAGACGATGGTAAAGCAAACGTAATTATGCTTCAAGATTTGGGAGAAGACCCGCTAGAAGATTTTCATCTCAAGTTGGATCAAATGAATTTAGAGTCAGTTTTCGATCCTGAAGGGAAGTGTTCCAACTCTGGTCCTCAAAACTCTACATATTTACCCCATTCGCCTACCCGGAACGGCCCTTCCCAGAGTCGGAACAACGCTAAGTTGAGACAGGAGGTTAAGACATGGAAAGTGCGCTTCCAAGGGTTACAAAGCGAATTAACTGTGCAAAGATTTTTAGATCGGATGGAATGGCATGCATCAACGTCATGTATTCCCTTAGATCATCTGGTCAGAGTTTTAGACTTGTGTTTAGAAGACGAAGCTCTGGAATGGTTTTGGAATTCTGTAGACAGAAATCCCCAAATTTCGTGGGAAGAGATGAAACAGGTAATGGTGGTAAGATTCACCTCAAGCACTACGTATGATGACGTCAGACGTATGCTGAATAGTCGCCGGCAGAGATATCCTAGGGAGACGATACAGGAGTTCTACCAGGCGATACAAAAGATTTCGCTTCAAACAAACCAGCCCATATCAGATAGTACGCTATATACTATTTTGAGAAGAAATATGAAGCCGGGTTTACAAATGGCACTACATGACGAAAAAGAATTCAGAAGCCTAAGTGATTTCATTCGTCGGTGTGGCTCAATAGAAGCCATGTGGCGTAGGTTCGGACATAATCCCGAATCAGGTTTCACCTCTTCAACACATCCTAACCATTCAAGTACAGATAACTATAGAGCAATGCACAAGCGCCAAGTGATTTTTGACCAACGTGCACATAAGGTTCACGAGCTGACTTATTCAGAACCAGTGGGTTTTGAGACGGTAGAAGAGATAGATTTAATCCAAGGTGATTCAGACTATGATTCATATTCAGAGCCACAGATATCAGCAATTACACACAGACCGAAGGCAAGGGAAACCGTAGACAGGTACCCACGAAATCAGGCTAGTAGTTCTTGAACCCGAACAGGTACTTTGGTACAGGGCGCAGCACGACCAAGTTATCGTAAATGCTGGAACTGTGGTGAGAACTCGCATAGTTTCATGGAATATAGACGACCTATTACGTCCGTTTTTTGTTTTGGTTGCGGTATGAAAGACACGTATAAAGCAGATTGCAAAACGTGTAACCAGTCGGGAAACTGGAGAGCAGAGATGAGGAACTCTCGGGATCCTTACCTCAGCCGCGAGAACCCGAGCCAAGAAACCAGAACAGAGGAAGCGGCATCCAATACCGACCCGGAACTATACCGGCGGTGGCGGAATTAAGAACATCCAATAATACATGTCACCGTTCGATTGCTTGTCAAACGGAAAACAGGCGAGTCAGTCGAACAGTGAAGTGGTTCCGCTCGCGCAAGAGGTGGCGGAAACTCATTATATCATCAGTTATCCAACCAGGGCCAGATCATCGGCCATACATAAATTTAAAAATAAAAGGACAGTCAATTTCAGGATTGCTTGACTCCGGAGCCAATATAAGCGTGTTGGGCAGGGGAAGTGAAAAATTTCTGAAAGAACATGACTTATTTTATCGACCACATAAAACTGAAGTACATACTGCTAGCGGTGGATCTGAGCCAATATTGGGTTATATTTACATTCCGGTTAATTTTAATAACCAAACTCACATAATTCGCTTGTATATAGCACCAACATTGTCTCAGCCCTTATATCTAGGAACAGATTTTTGGAAGGAATTCGGGTTACAAATTTCTGTATCCGAATTGTCCTGCCCAGAGAATATTTTGCCGCTTGAAGACACTAATGACCACCACGTGTTATCCACCGACCAACAGCAAAAACTAGATTTTGTGAAAAGTAAGTTCCCTTCATCAATTCAGTTTGGATTGGGTAAAACACATCTGGTCGAACATGACATTGATACTGGTGACGCTAAACCGATTAAGCAGAGGTATTATGCCATATCACCGGCAGTCCAAAAGGATATGGATCAAGAGATTGACCGTATGCTAGGATTGGGGGTGATAGAGGAGTCAACTAGCCCTTGGAGTTCCCCAATGGCAGTGGTACGGAAGGGAAATGGCAAGATTCGGTTATGCCTTGATGCACGAAAACTCAATAGCGTGACAGTCAAGGATGCTTACCCTTTAACTATCATTGATGGATTACTCAGCCGATTGGAGAATACCAGGTATATCTCCAGTTTAGACCTTAAAGATGCTTTCTGGCAGATTCCCCTTAATCCGTCAGCACGTGTCAAGACTGCGTTTACGGTACCAGATAGACCATTGTACCAATTCACAGTAATGCCTTTCGGATTGTGTAATGCTGCACAAACCATGTGCCGTCTCATGCATAAAGTGATCCCGCATGAATTACATGATCGCGTGTTTGTATATTTGGACGATCTCCTCATTACTTCTCCCACTTTTGAGGAACACATACACTTGCTAGAGATAGTTGCAAAACAATTGACAGCTGCAAAACTGACCATTAACGTAGAAAAGTCGAAATTCCTCCTTAAACAGTTGAAATACTTGGGACACATAGTCGGGGATGGTAAGATCAAAGTAGACCCAGAGAAAGTCAAAGCCATTGAGGATTGCCCTACCCCGAAAACTATCAAGCATGTAAGACAATTCCTTGGAATGAGTGGATGGTACCGCAAGTTTATTCCAAACTTCTCATCAATCGCGTCACCACTCACAGACTTACTTAAATCCAAGGGAAAAATTAAATGGAATGATGACGCAGAGGTTGCTTTCAAGCGGTTGAAATCCTGCTTGTCATCAGCCCCCGTGTTGGTACATCCAGACTACACCCGTAAGTTCTACATACAGGTAGATGCGTCCAAGACCGGTGTAGGAGGAGTACTGTTCCAAAGGGACGATAAGGAAGAGGAGCATCCCATCGCTTACTTCTCACACAAGCTAAATGGGGCTCAGAAGAACTACAGTGTAACGGAACTAGAATGCCTTGCTGCAGTACTCAGCGTGAAAAAGTTTAGGGCTTATGTGGAAGGTTATGAGTTTGTCATCATTACAGACCATGCTAGCCTTCAGTGGTTAATGAGACAATCAGACCTAACCGGCCGTTTAGCTCGTTGGAGCTTAAAACTACAAGGTTACAATTTCACAATAGAGTACCGCAAGGGAACACAGAACGTGGTTCCAGATACATTGTCCAGAGTATTTATGGATGAAGTGGCAGCGCTAGACATGCACCAGAATCCTCTACAGCTAGACTTGCAGTCATCCGAGTTCTCTAGTTCTGAATATCAAGAATTAAAGGATACACTCATGAATATGAAACCCCCTCCAGATCATATTAAAGTTGTGGACGGCAAGCTGCTTATCCATAAGCCTGAAAAAGACCTGGATTATAAGACTGATATACCTAATTGGAAATTATGGATTCCCCATAAACTAACCTCCAAGGTATTAGCCCAGGCCCATGAACCTCCTTCATCAGCCCACATGGGGACGGGCAAGATGATAGAATTTCTGCGCAGATACCTTTACTGGCCAACATTAGTAAACGACACGAGGGACTATGTAAGACATTGTCAGATGTGCAAACTGACTAAAGCAGCCAACACTACACTTAGACCAAGGATGGGAGAATACAGGCAATACGAGCGGCCGTTTCAAAAGCTATACTTAGACTTTTTAGGTCCGTATCCCAGATCGAAGAGTGGAAACACGTGCATCCTAATTGTGTTAGACCACTACTCCAAATTTGTGTTACTTAAGCCACTACGTGATGCCACAGCTTCCAGGGTGGTGGAATACCTGGAGAAAAATGTATTCCCGGTATATTCAGTGCCGGAGATTATACATACCGACAACGGCAAACAGTTCAAGTCTCACCTGTTTGAAGATTGTTTGGCCAAATTGGAAATTAAACACATGTTCACCCCAGTATACTCTCCACAAGCTAATGCTTCAGAGCGCGTAAATAGGTCCGTCCTGGCAGCAATTCGCGCATACATAAAAAGAGATCAGCGGACGTGGGATGAACATCTGAGTCAAATAGGGAGTGCTTTGCGTAACACATCACACTCCTCCACGGAATATGCACCTTCCTACCTGGTTTTTGGTCAGCATACAATTCACCATGGTTCTCAATATGAGTAGCTACGACTATTAGGAGACCAAAGTTTGGCAACCTACACGGTACACGCTAAAGACGACCGTCTTAAGCTAGCCAAAGAAATAGTTCAGGCACATCTACAACAAGCCCACGTTCACACAGCACAGCGATACAATTTGCGGTCAGCGAACCGGGAACTAGCGGTAGGAGACGATGTGTATGTGCGAAATTTCGCGCAGAGCAGCGCAGCTCTCAAATACTCTGCAAAGCTGGACAGGAAGTTTATTCCAGCGAAAATACGTCGCCAAGTTGGGTACGTGGCATATGAAATAGTAGATGAAAAGGGGAAATCTTTGGGCGTGTACCACACCAAGGATATCAAAAGCAAGTACCCGCTAAAACAAACCAGCTGATACACTTTTCGATTAATAAATCTAATATAGTTAGTAATAGTCGTTATTTTACAGGCACCCAATATGATGTTCAACATGAACCAATTAAGAAAGAAACCAGATGCAGACGGCGAAAGAAAAGAGGAGTGTAATGGAAAAAGATAAGAAGACCAATACCAGTAGTAGAATATCAGAAAAAAGAATGTAATTTTAAAGACTAGGCAATCCAAGTCAAGTTGAAGAGCGAGAGTGATTTGAAGTATAATAGTATATAAAAGAGGAGAGTAAAGGAAAGAAAAGAAAAAAAAGAAAAACGGGTGAAGAACGCGAACACAAAAACTAATCGGTGTGGAGCCCTCTGCCATTAGACTCCCCAGTAAGCCAAGCAGGGGAATGTAACGGCAGGGTGAGGACTGGTATCTCGGATATCAGGATAGAGTAGAAAGTTAGTTATGAAAAGTAGATTAGGAAAACACAAGCTGGCAGTAATAATAGAAATAATAATTAGAGTTATAAGAGAGTAGTTATTATTTTAGCATATGTAGATTAATTGAAAAACAAAGATTAATAAGTAAGGGGAATATAATAAAATATATAGGGAAATCAAAATAAACCATAAAAGTAAACGTTGATTCTCTCCTTCTCTCTTCATAAATAAGGAAGCATTATGGAGTTGACTATCATGTTGTTAGGATGGTGGGGTATTATCAACCGAGTAGCAGCAGGAGGAGCAAGTTTCGAGCAATTTACGAGTCAACCAGGTATTTACATGGAGCAAATAGGACAGGCCTATTTGACTCACGAAAGCTGGAGACTGGTACTGTACTACAACTTGACGAATTACTGGAAGGAGTGGGAGCGCATGAGCGCAACGCGAGCCCAGTTAGCTGCGTGGTGTACAAAAAGTGACTGGCGCCGGAACGCAGGGCTATTTATGGATAATAAAGACCATACAGCCAATAGCTGCGAAATACTAGTACAATCAATAGGACATCTCCTAGATGGAATGGAGGATAGAAATAGACTACTGAGAGAAAACAGCCGGAGAAAGCGCGCGCCACTAGAGTTTATGGGCACTCTGATGAGTGATTTGTTTGGAGTTATGGACCAGAGAGACGCTGAAAAGTATTCCGAACAAATTGGGGAACTACAAGCAGGGACCAGGCAAATGAAGGATTTGATTGAAAAACAAACACATATATTAGATGTGACCACTAACGTGATACGGAAACAACATGATCAAATAGTGGCACAGTACCAAACCATGCAGCAGGACATACTTGCCTTGTACCAACACAACGATTTTATTGATGCAGCACTACAACTTAGTATCAATATAAATATATTTAAAGAAATGCAAGAGGCGTTAATAGATGTGATGATCGACCTACATCAAGGACACATAAATACACAGTTAATAACACCACAGCAGCTGAAAGAACAGTTGGGAAATTTGAGGTTGTGGATGTCAGAAAACACCCACGTTCCTGACTATGAAAACCATTGGATCCAGCTATATCAGGTGATGCGGGTGAGATCACGATTAATTAGTGAGCAAGTAATTTTCGAGCTAAACATTCCATTGATGGGACAGTCAATGTACCAAACCTATCGGGTACACCCAGTGCCATCAAGATATGAGGAGCGGATGATATATATCCAACCTACATTCACATTGTTTCTGGTTGACCCACAGAGGGTGTGGTACTATCCAATCACGCCTGAAGAGTTCAAACAATGCCAGCCATGGGCCCCATCACAGGTAATTTGAAACCAGCAGAGTGCAATATACTCAGTACAAGGATACCAGCAGCCATGTGAGTTGGGACTGCTCCAGCACCAGAAGCAATTGCCAAAAAGTTGTAGGGTGCAGTCAATGCTACCAAGTATAACAATTATCCCATTAAGTACCATCAATAAATGGATAGTGTCAGTGCCTGCAGGGAAACATTTGACATAATATGTAAGGGAACAGTGGAACCTATCAGTATCCAAGGTAGTGGGGTGCTACAGCTAACACAGACTGCCAAATGAAAACTAGCAATTTTTTGTTACAAAGCAGAAACGTGCATAATACCGAGAAAAATGTATCATTTCTGCCTGCATTCAATTTATCACAAAGAGTAGCTCCCAGAGAAATACCGATAATCATTGATGGACTGGATGGAGAGATGGAAAGATTGTCATCGGCAGTCACGGAGCTGCACGCCAAAGAGTCATGGACATCAGTGAATCTTCATGATATACCCCACTACACCACAACCGGGATGGTATTATTAGTAGCAGCAGCGGTTATCGGCATTTGGTGGAAAAGGCGCAGGTTAGGGAAACTAATGTTCCAGATGAGGGAAAGTCACGAGCAACCGAGATCCCTATCACCAACTATACAAGGGAGGAGGAGGAGAATTAGTTGTTAGGTTAGTCTAAGTTTAATTAATAAATTAAATTATATAAGTCAGTAATTTGTAGGCTCCCGAAAACTTAATTTTTTTTTTTTACACACTGATCTAATCAACGAGAAGTTCAAGTCTTAAATATAGGCCGGCTAGCTCAGTAAGAGTAGCATGAGATGTTCCTCAGGGCTGTGGGGCGTCCCACGTTGGGCCAAACCGAACTGATCAGGTCCACCTTTCCC
>CAMZJQ010000387.1:0-58377 GCA_947310385.1 Nephrotoma appendiculata | reverse complement strand
AAAAAATTACAAAAAACAAATTTTTAAGCAACATAGTCATGGTTTGAATATTTGACACATATTTTTCCACTTTTCTTATAAATAAAAGAATTAAAATAAAAGAAGTATAATATTCTATTTATGATAGTGTTCTAAATAAAACCCCAATGTCATCTTTCGAAAATAACCATTCTTTCAACAACTTTATAAACAGACTAGGAGTGCCCGCGGTTACAATATAGGTTGGTAGCTGTGTATAAAACTTAGGTGCAGTGTAAGAAAAGAAATTCTTGAAATGCTCTTTAAAAGGTTGCGGTATACTAATTCTATTTCTATTTCGAAACAAATATGGCTCACTATATGTATTCATTAAACGATTCCCGCTTTTTAAATAAAACATTTTTAAAACTTTAAATACGTATAGATACCGCAGTGGTAATATTTTATATATTAAAAACAATGCTAAAGATGGTGTAGTTCTTGGCAGATGATTTAAAATTCTAATCACACTTTTTTGTAAAGTCAATAATGGTTTGACGTTTGACAAATAAATTCCACCCCAACATGTTGACCCGTACTGTAAGTGAGAATCAATTAAAGCGTAATAGAGACATTTCAAAAATTCGGAGCTGCATGTATTACGCAAATGAAAAAAAGATCTTAAAGCACGTCGGAGTTTTTGTTTTAAACTAATCACGTGATTTTTAAAGTTAAGCTGTGAATCAAGATTTAAACCTAAATATTTGAACGAACTAACTGTTTCAATGGGAACGCAAAGAGTACTACAATTAGAGTCATTACACGCCAATGAGTGATAGGTCACTGAGCCATAATTAATGACAGGACTACTCAGATTGAAGTACATAATTTTAGACTTGCAGCTAAGTACCATGAAATGAAAGTAGAACCATTTTTTTAGTAATTTTAGGTCACACTTAACGTCATATTTCAACGAATCCACATTCACATTTGAATACTGCAGCGCAACGTCATCGGCAAAGGCGACAATATTACCACGCAAATCCAGATCAAAAATAGAATTACAATAAATCAAAAAAATAAGAGGTCCCAACACAGATCCTTGAGGAACCCCAACATTAACCATTACTTCATTGCTTCGGACATGATTAATACATACACTTTGAACTCGATTACATAAATAGGATTTAAATAGAGAAAGTGTCACACCCCTTATACCAATATGCGATAATTTTTCCAGTAACATTTGATGATTAACGGCATCAAATGCTTTAGTAACGTCTATAAAAAGAGCGGATACCTTAAGGCTATTATTCAAATTGTTATGAACAGGCATTAAAAATGAAAGAAGAGCCAGTTCGGTTGATGAATTTTTAATAAAACCGAATTGACGTTTATCTAGAAAATTGGTTTTATCTAGAAAACTCAATAATGTGGATTTAATAATTTTTTCAAAAATCTTAGAGAAAGTGTTCAGTAAGGTGATTGGACGATAATTGTTTGGGTCAGCCCGTGAACCATTCTTAAAAAGTGGTTTCACGATACCGATTTTTAATCAGGAAACACCCCTTTAGTAAAGCATAAATTAAAAACAAACGCTAAGACAGGTGCAATACTAAAGATCACTTTTTTAACCACTATATTGGAAATTCCATCAGTACCACACGATTTAGTATTTTTGAGTTCACAGACGGCTGAAACAATTTCCAAATCAAAAACTGGGGAAAAAATAGATTAGAGCTATTGAACGGAGTCAAAACCATATTATTTCGGACAGTATTTTCAACAGTCATATTTTCTTGTGTTTTATTTAGAAGGATGCTTGGTATATTAATAAAATGATTATTTAGCATATTAGCAATTTCATTAAGATCCGAAATGCAATTATTTCCACCAATTTCTAAAGAAGTAATAGTATCCGAAACGGGAACGTTGTTCAATACACTATTTACAACTTTCCATTTTGATTTCATATCTGAAGCTGAAGACATCTTATTTTTAAAAGATGTTTCTTTAGTTTTCGGTATCAAGGTTTAATTCTAGAGTTTAGCGCATCCACTTTTTTCTTTAAGCAACTGTTATTACAATCATTGATTAGCTTCTTAGATAACCTGTTCCGAAGATTAATCATAGTTAATAAGGCGTCGGATATCCAAGGTTTAAGTTTCCAGTTTCTACGTTTAATTTTAAGCACCGATTTATGTTTATTTAGATTGGAAATGAATATGTCGAGAAAATTTGAATATGCTGTATTTGGATCATCCGAATTCCAAACTGTGCACCAATCATATGTACTTAAGGATATTGCTAACTCTGTGAAATTTATTCTCGTTTGACTTGATTTTTTATATTTTCGATTATTCTTCAGTTGGTTGGTATTTTTCAAATATATATATGTATCAAATATATATAAATATATATATATATATATATATTTATATATATATATATATATATATATATATATATATAAATATATATATATATATATATATATATATATATATATATATATATATATATATATATATATATATATATATATATATCTGGCGAAAAATACGTGAAATCACAAATTTTTGTAAGTCATGTTTTAATTTTATGATTTTTATGTTTTGAATGTGTAGCCTTGATTGAAAAAAAAAAATTGAAATACTTTAATTTTTTGTTGTTGTTGTTGTTGTTAAAGATAAAGGGTGTCAAATTTTGAGAAAAACGATAATCATGATGTTTTATATATGTCAATAAAAAGAAAAATAATTGTCCGATAATTATGATTTTGGGCTCATTTTAAAGGTAAGTAAATATGGATTTATAAAAAAATATAAAAATAGTATTTTGTTTAATTCCTTCATCTCTAAATTTCCCGCCAAAATGTTCTTTTTAAATTTTCTATATATAATATATAATATACTAGCCGTAATACTAGTTCCTGAAATTAACCATAACAACACCCAATCGCGCATCATCACATCAACATAATACTTAGCAGTGGACAATCATCGAGAACATTTCGTATCTCTAACAACAGAAGAGCAATCCTACAGCTAGCCTACAGCGAAAAACGACGTTTGGATACATTATGCAATGTTGAATCAATAAATGTAACCAAACATTGGATAAAACTCAACGCTCCGAATCACTGGATAAACGTATTTCCTAATGAAATAGCGGTTGACGTCGTGTATGTGAATCCGAAGTCCACTCATATAATTTTCACTGATATAAGACAGCTACTTTTTCCTAGCATTGCGTTTTATCTTATAAAGGGGTAGATACTCGATTGGTTAGCAAGTAAGCAATTTGCATGGCCGAAACCCTGACTACTCAATCAACTTTATCAAGGAAAATTAAAATATAATTATATTTTCTAAAAGATATTTGTTTTTTTGCAATTGATGGTAATACTTTACACTTAAGCTTTTTCCATATATTGGAGGATCCCAGTGATTTTTGGCAATTGGTCTACCGGAACTTTAGACTATTTTTGACTGAAACCGAAATACCTGAAGCGCAAACATTTTTGAGTGAGTCGTTGATAAACACCTAAACTATGGATTTAATGTTTTCAATTGGGTTTGCAGTTGAATCCGAATTCTTTTACCATGTATATTTTTCAAATTTAATCGAATCTGTTCGGGTACCAAACATTTTTGCATTGTCGTCTTAAAATTGTTTGAGGAGCTTCTTACACATTTGTTCTTTGTTATTCTATACGTCTACGATTAATAGTGGCCCATTTTCTAGGTATGCGTTGATTCAATTAAAAAGTATTTGAATAATGGACAATAATTTTCAGATAAACACACATAATAAAAGCTAATACATACTGTGTTTTACATAATAACGTCCATTAAGGGTTGCATGTCACCTTCATGTATGCACAAGTATTATGCTTCGCCAAATTACACAAATAGCTGAAAATATAGGACATAAATGGATATGGGGTTTGCTCAAAGTTTTTAAATGATTATTGTATCCAAATATTTGGGGTTAATTTGAGTGCTGATAATTTCGTACTCATGGATGTCGAATCAATCCAGTTCCAGAACTCTTTATTATTTATCAAGGCCATAGAAACTTTGAACTGTTTGGGTTTGTTATATTATAATATATGTGGAGATTGAAAGGTTCAGAGATTACGAAAACATATATTTAAAGTGAAATAATCTTTTACATTTAACGAGCAACTGCTTGGAACACATAATGCCACAATTTTATTCAATTTTTGGAACATACTACAGATCCACACGTCTTATGGAACATAAATATTTTCAAAAATATTCATGATGAACAAACATATAAAGAGGTGAAATATTCCCATGTTTCATTTTCGTCTCTTTGTGCGCATTACGTCACTTGTATCCAATAAAACGGAAATTTACATTGAATTTGTCGATTTTTCGATTAATTATTTAAATAAATCTGCAATAAGCGTATTTTTTTAAACCACTTTTTTTAATTTTGATAATTACAGTTTTACTAAACATTTTTTTATGATTTACTCTTTTTGTTTCATTTTATGACCGAAATATTTGAGGAAATAATCCGTCGAGATATATTTTTCAAGCGGATGGCAAAATAGGGATAGAATAATTTGAGTATATAACATAAAACTATAGAATTGTTAATACATATGTTTACTAACAAAATATTATGTACCTGTCTGTAGCTATTATAAAATAGAAAAGTCTAAATATCTATGCTAAATGCCATAATTGTTTTGTATCCTATCTTATATAATTTTAATAAGCTAGTACATATATTAAAGCGAATGAGAGAAAGCATTAATCATCTAATGAATTTATTGTCCCTTTAAGGTCAATTACTAGTCCCTAATATTCGCAATTTTGATATTTGGAAAATAATGAATATTAAAATATTGTTGATTAAAGTTTTTATATAATTCAAATGATTTTGATATTGTGTTTCAATAACTAATATTAAATCTTTTCAAAAAAAATTTCTTCAACTATACTTATCAAACTTAAATAAGCTTTTTATTTAAAAAAAATATATTTATTATCCATTTATTTAAAAAAATAATAAAAAAAAACGAAATCAAATGTTTGGTGGATACAAGTGACGTCACATTAGCATGCGCAATATTCCACCTTGTTCTCTTTTCATCATGAAAATATTTAATGCCTGGCCGATTGCAAGGAATATTAAAATTAAAAAAGTTCGAAATCGAAAGTAAATCGTTTTTATAAACCCTAATACTTATTTTCCGAATGCACTGTCACTATCCATTCATAAGTACATATTCTTTAAACAAAAGATGGAAATTGTTGATTAAGTTCTAAAAATAATACTAACAAAATTTGCATAGAACCTTGTTAACACACTTGCTCATTTTTGTTTTCTATTTCATACGTTCGTTTTTGATTATACGTGTGAATAATCTTGATTGAATAATTTAAATTCATTGACGTGATTAAATAATATTTAGAAGAATACAATTATAAGCATATAATTTTAATAATTTTTCAGGATATGGGAACACCTATTGCTTATTGCCGAGTTTGGAGAAGAATATTAAAATTTAATTATATTAAAACACAAAAACTACAAATAATTTAGTGGCTTATATCAAACAAAACATAACTCTTGGTTTATAATTATGACCATAAATTATGCATGTAAACATATATTAGAAATCTAAATCTATCTTTAACCACACAAGTAAATTTTGTAATCACAACAACTGCCCATCACATCTTACCGTTAATGTATTTTTTTAAATAAATTACAGAAACATAATATATCAAGTCGAGTAGTATATTAATTTGTATTGTGAATTAGCCTCAAGGCAAAACCCAATTCATCGAACAAAAAATATCTTTAAATATGATTTCGCTTTCTTATTTATGTCTAAACGTTTCACCTGTCCTGAACGTGTGTAATAAATTTTCGATAAATTGTTGTGGCTATAATCTAAAATATGAATATTATACAAAATATATTTCCTTTCTGATCCTTATAGACGAAACAAACCCAAATTTAACATGTAAACACAATTGGCCATCCGATTTAAGAAAACTTGAATTAAGAAAAGTGTTTTTTCCAGAATTTAAATAAGTGTTTTTAATTCATTATGAAAATGATTTATCAAAGGTTGATAGAAATGAAATAAAAAAGTGGATTTAATATGTGCACTTCTTAATTCATTTTCAAAATATTTTAAGAAAAGTAAAAAACTACAATAAAATATGTTTTTTCAAATTATTTATAAAATGATTTTCGAAAAGTACATATTAAAAAAATATGTAATTTTATATTCATTTTGAAAAAGTATCAAAACCTTAATTTAAAATTTTGTATTTTTTATTTGTATTTTTATTAATATTATACTACAATTTAAATATAATTTTGAATAAAAAATTAAACATATTATTATTTACTTTTTATGCTATTTGGCGTAGGCACTTGGCGAAACACACTTATACTTAATAAACACATTTTTATTAATATTCTGCGAAACAAAAAACAAGTGATTAATAAAAATGTCTTTATGAAGTATATTATTATTTGTCAAATTTCTCTTTATAAAATAATTCACATTAAAGTGTCATATGTTAGCATTTTCAAAATTTTAAGTCATAGCAGTTACGGTGTTTGTCCCTAATAAAAATAAAATAGTCACAGGTAATTTTCATACAAGTAAATTTTCTTCTTAATTAAACAACGAGATAATATCAATAATCAACTTCCATTTATTTTGAAAATGAATTAAAAATAGTGGATAAAACATGAAAAAAATAAATGTATTTGATAATCAATTTGAAAATATTTAATTTAAATCAATTTGAAAATTTACAAATTTAATTTCAATTTACGAAAAAATGAAATAAAATGTGCATTTTGTAATGGAGATTTTTGTGTTGAAATTATACTTTTTTAAATTCATTAAATTTTTAAGCATTTTTGTTAAAAAAAAGTGCTATATGGTTTCGGTTTGCCGTCTGTCCGTCTGTGTCTACGATAACTTGAGAACGGATGGTGATATCAACTTAATTTTTTCACTAAAAGTTCAAGCAATTCAGGGAAAGTGCCCTCTTGATTTGGGCATTTCTGTGTTCAGGGTGTTCTGAGATACGTAGGGTTTTGTTGACCCCCCTCCTTAAAATTGATAGATTTTTATTTTTATTTTTTATTCTATTTTGGTTTCATAGAGCATGTGAATGTGGAATAAAAATATATCTCTTGTGGATGTAGGTTTGTGTAGGTGGTATGGTTATGGGGGTGGTAGAAGTGGGGGTTTGGGAGGTGCAGGGGGTGGAATGAGGTGTTTTGGGTTTAGTGTGGGAATTTGGGATTTGGTGGATGAAAGTTTGTGTGGTGTGTGTGTGAACGTGTGTATGGAGGTGGTGTTGATATGGGTGGTGCGGGATAGGGTGGTGCGGGTGAGATGAGTTTTAGGGGTTTGAATTGGATAGTGGGTGGGGTTGGAAATAATTTTTAGGTGTATGGTGGTTTACGGTTGATTGGTGTCGGTTGAGTTATGGTAGATTGAGGTCGGTTGGGCTGGGTGTAAATGGAGTTAAGTGGGTGTGAGTGGATGTGGGTGGGTGTGATATTTGAAATACGCAAATCACATATCACCTCTTTATAGGCAACAAAAAATGCTTATAGAGTTCGGTTCCGAACCTTTCCGTCTTTTTTTAATTATTATCTCTCTATCCATCTTTTAAATTCTGTTAGATCAGAAGGTTTAATAATAATAATAAATATAATATTTATTAAACCATAACTTAAGTCTAAGCTTTTATGTTACAGACATATTTACAAGACACACAAAAAAATAAATAATAAATATAATTTAACAATTACGCACTACACAAATCCATAGCAAAAGTATTTACATAATTAACCGTTATACATAATTAACCGTTACCATGTTTCTGCATAATTACATCAAATATTGATTTTTTAAATTTTTCCAAAGAATTAGCTTGTTTTAAATCAACAGATAAACCATTCCAAGTTCCACTTGTGTTCAATAAACTAGAATTGTTATATATTGGTTCTGTTAATAGGCAGATTGAATTTCTCGTCCGCAGAGATTTTGAAAAATTAAGTTTTTCGTACAAATACCTCGGCAAACCCAAATGAATTAATCGGAAAATAAAAATTTATTTTTCTAGCTTCAGTTTAGCAGTATCGTATCCTTGGATATAATTCTCTTGGATCAAGAAAAATAATAATGTTTATGGTGACTCTCCGCGTGCTGGTTAATAATTGGTTATTATTATTTGAGTAGAAAGAAACAAACATTTGAGCAAAATTTCTGACATTCTTCAAAGCCTTTTCAATGATATCTGACATATAAGTAGTGTTGCTTTCGCTAATCCGCTTAGCTTAGCTAAGAAATGTGAAAGCAACAACTTTTGGCTTTAATTTTTTAATGCGTTTTAACTTTTCTGTGTTGGTTCATTTTCTTCATATTTATTTTAGTTTTTCTTATTTTATGAAATAGAACAAATTAAATTCGGTATTTTGCTATCAAATAACAAATGCTAAATTATTCTACAAGATAAATTTTTCGAGAAAAATAGAAAAAATTACGCCTTGCGGTAAACACCATAACCATAAAATGATTTTATTTCCCCTAATCCTAAAAATTGTTTTCTTAACATTCTAAGGCAATCGGCTTGAATACAATGCAATTGTTGTTGTAATCTTTTGAAAGCAACACAGCTATATATGTATATATAGTGCGATCCATAACTGTATAACCACTCGAAGTCATTTGGTGACAAGTCAGGACTATACGCGGATGACTCATCAAATCGATGTTTTGGTTGCTCAAAAATGCAGTTGTTTGAGCCGATGTGTGAGAGCTCGCATTGTCGTGGTGAAGAGTGATCCGTCTTCGACAGTTGGTTTTCCTGATTTCTTGGAAGACAACTGGCAAACAAATGGTTGTGTACCACTCAGAATTGACTGTTCTGCGTTGTTCTAGTGGTACGGTTGCGACATGTCCATTTTTTCCGAAAAAACAGGCGATCATTTGCTTGCAAGTGCTTCGTGCGCGAACAACTTTTGTTGGATTCGACTCATCTTGAAACACCCATACAGTCGACTGCTGTTTACTTTCGGGCTCATTCGCGTAAATCTACGATTCATCACCTGTCACTATGTCATAGACGTGTTTTGAAGCACCGCAATCGTATTTTTTGAGCTTTTCTTTCGACCTATCGACACGAGCCTTTTTTTGAGCGATTGACAAATTGTGTGGGATCCAACGCGAACAACCACGCCAGATTGCAACACTAGGATTGTCCAATCCCGAAATATAAAAGACAACCCTCGTATTAGTAGGTCAAACATTTATATTCTATAATAAATCAATAATTAGCTTCTAGTGGCAAAACGGTGTATTTGTAAAATAAAGCGCTGATAACAAAACTGTGGCTATTTTAGAAAAATTTTAAAGCTCGCTCTCTCTCTCTCTCTTTCTCTCTCTCTCTCTCTCTCTCTCTCTCTCTCTCTCTCTAACTTCACATCCCATGAAGGGATTTTGCCACTCGCACTCTGGTCCTCCAACCATCTCGGTCCATCGCTCTGGTTTCGATATCCTAGTATATGTAGATCTTGTTCGACATCGTCACACCAGCGTAGTTGGCGCCTTCCTCTACGACGCACTCCGTCTGGTTGTTGGTAAAAGACTACATTGATCATCCGTTGTTTTTGAGACCTTCGATTGAATTTGATGAATCCGATGATATCGCTGCCTCCGAGGAGTTGCATTCCCATATAATCATGATATGCCACATGATTATATGGGAAACATTGTAACTGCTTCCATGAAAATGCTTTTCATTTCCACGTCAAAAATTTTCATGATTACAATACTTTATTTTATTTCGTAATGTACGATTACGATATGCTGATTTTTTTTCTCTTTGGAAAGTACAAATTAAACAAAAATAAAATTAAAATCGAATTGTTTCGTAAATTCTTAACATTTTAAAATATTATCTAGAAAGCAAAAAGCTTCAATGAAAACTGTTACTTGCGATAACCTGAATTCAGTTAAATTTCAATGGAATCTCCAAAGTTATGGCGATTATGGAAGCGGTAACATCGCCCTTCGCTCAATTAAAATTGGAAGGGAATATGTATTGTGGCCATTCCCAACTTCATTTTGCAACAAGTTTACAGGCTCGCTTGTACTTCCACACTTGATTACTAAGGCTAGTAAAAGAAAACTACCGAAAGTTACGGTTCACAAGATTTCATTTCAACTTTTCTGTCCTTCATATTGCTTTGGGGTTCTGTTCTCTATAGCTCTCCAAATTCATCTGCAATGACTTCACCTGAAAGTAAATAACAAAATTAGTTTTAAGCATATCCATTTAATTTATAATACTTATGGTATCTCAATCCAGTGCTGGAAATTCCATTGTTACTGTAAACCTAAACAAAATGTATTTGCCATTATTTTCAATTAACTATATAATCAATAGGGCAACCAAAAATATGCTCTTAAAAATAGGTTTTAGAGGTATATCCTCTATCCGGTCGCAAATTATTTAATTGCGAGGCGAAATATGGTTACTTGATTTATGTTGCCATGCCAATTGACACATTTTTTTAAATTTAAATTTGTTTTGCGATTTTAAAGTAGAAATACACGAAAAGACTGCGACGCGTAACAGTCTTTTCGTGTATTTCTACTTTACAATCGCAAAACAAATTTAAATTTAAAAAAATGTGTCAATTGGCATGGCAACATAAATCAAGTAACCATATTTCGCCTCGCAATTAAATAATTTGCGACCCGATAGAGGATATACCCCTAAAACCTATTTTTAAGAGCATATTTTTGGTTGCCCTAATAATCAAACACAAATGTAAAGGACAAATCAAATGATTCTTCAAACCTTTCAATAATTAATTTTCTTTATCATTTGAGAATCACTTGATTTATCATAATTTATTAACTAAACTTACCATTCAAAATATTCACACAATAATTTATTGACGTTTGTTGACAATTATTTATCAACAGTAGTGCGATTCCTATATAACAATTTATTACTTGCATACTCACTAACATTTTAATAGAGAAATTTTCAAATTAGATATTCAAATTGCTCTTAAGTAAATTGTACCGTCGATAAGGGTAGATTTACCGACCAAATGGCACAGTGGTTAAAGCTTTGGCGTTTGGATCGGGAGGTACCGGGTTCGAATCCCGATAGGGGCAGGATGCAAAAGGGATTTTTCATCAATGATTACGATCGATGATGGAAATGAACACAACTATGACCCCCTGTTGGAGTGCACAACTCATGGGCCGACCCATCTTCCATGTCAGTACTATAGGCTGGCTTGGAGCAATGCAATGTGCAGATGGTTCTACGTAAATCGGACCTATAGCCGTACGTCCTCGATTTGGCAAGCAATGCGTAAAGTAGGACTGTAAAAGTAAACTGCGAAAGAGTTGGGAGTGCTTCGGCCCCAGAACAGATTGCATAGATTAAAACATAAAAAAAAGGGTAGATTTGAACGAAATAATATTTTGGTAAGGAATTTAGTACTTAAGCGGGATATTATATTTAAAACCACCCTGTAACTTGTCATTTTATTGTAAAAATTTACCATCTCGGTCACTTATTTTTGAGATCTTGGACATCCAACAACCGAATATTATTGTGAAATAAAACAAATTCTCCAGATTAAAAAAACTTTATTTGGTATTTTGATTAAGTGATTAATCCAGTACTCCAGTATCCAGTACCAAATATCAGCCAGTGCTATAGATATCAGCGGAAAATCAATAGCCGAACCGCGTTTTATTGAAACGTCTCCCTTGCAATCAAATCACGTTTCACTGGATCGCTGTTATTGCTGCCCACGTCAAGATTAGTTAATAGCTATGGCGAAAAGGAACCAATAGCATCTTTCGGTTAGTAGATATCAGTCAAAAATGGTGACGCCATATGTGGTTTCTGTATAAATAAGTTTCAACATTTGATTAACTCCATTGGTTGTTGTCGGATTTTCTATAAAATCGCAATTTCTGCTTAAATTTTAGAAAAATTAAGTGAATTAATTATGGTACATATTTAATTAAGATTTAAATAGATTTTAAACGATTTTTACCCTGAACCCTGAAAAAAATTGAAAAAAAGCTGTCGCCACTTCTGTTATACGGATTCCGATAAATTTTATTAGGATCACCCAATTTATGGAATGGCTTAAATTTGAATTTTAATCCTGATGAACCATCCTGTTTGGACTATAGAGAGGTCAAATTTAAAAAAAAAAAAAAAACAGTTATTGTATCAAAAATCGACACTCCCACTAAATTCTAAAAAATCAGCAGTTACTACTTCTGATGCAAATTTATTTTACAAATTGTCATTTTCGTTCAAACTTTAAAAAAAGTATTTTGACCAATTTTTTGAAAATATTACTTCGAATCTTTCTGTTTTAACCGATGTTTGGAGGCTGCCACTTCCTATGTACCGATTTCGTAACAATTCTCTAAGAACTCTAATTTTACAAAAAACCTGAAGTTTCGCTCAAGTCACTCATTCCGTCAGAGCTGTAGAGATAATAAAGCATTTAGATGGTAAATCTACAAAAATCTTTAGTTCGAAAATGTTCATAAATACTACTTTACTTTTTTTACTTACTTCGCAAAAGTATATTTGGCAAAAGAAAGTAAAAAACTAAAAACGCGCATACTAATATTACTACATATTATCATAAAAACTTAAAATGATGGTTGCCTACTGTAAAGTGGTAATCATACTTTGTCCAAATTAGTATACAATTATAATTCGTTAGTTATTTTAAACGATAATTATTCTTCGCAGTTTAATTCGAAAATCCCAAAATATTATTACATATTATATCCTTCAAAACTATACTATACCTCTAATGAGCTGTAGTTAAGGCGGGAATACAATTTTTACGTTCGTAGCATGTTTTAACCGAAACAGAACAAAACAAAATTGAATGTTTTGTATGTTTGTATATAATTATCGTAAAATATTTAAAATTTGATTCATAACTTGTGCGGTTATTGCTACTGAAGAAATGAACAAACAGTATATAGTTTTGATAGATCAAAAATTTAAGATTTGGTTGGATAAAATTACAAATATAATATACACTATATAGATTTCTTAATTCTGTAAAACCCCTTGTCTGACCTTTATCGAAATATTTCTTTAGTATAGACTTAATTATAGGGACTTAAAATTTATTTTAAATAAGATTTATTAAGAATCTTTTACAATAACAGTACAGTGTGGAAATCGGCAGTCACTTGAAAAACATCACAGCTTTGTAGTCCACCAAATATTATCGCTAACATTTAAAAGGCGCCGTCGGGATAATTTCTTCAAAAATTATATCAAAAACGTTTGACCCCGCCTAGGGATAAACCAAACGTATATAATTTTGATTACTTCTAAATTTATTTGATGTGGATTTGGATATTCTGTAAATTTTTTATTATATGGTTCTGACACCCAGCCAAACCCATAAACAATAATGTTTAGTTATATTGTTGTGTGAGAATATTATGTACGTAACTTTAAAAACTGTGTGGAATTTTTGTTACAAACATAGGCATGCACACACATACACACCTCTAAGGAGGTGTGTGTATGTGTGTGCATGTCTAAGGAGGATTCGTTGGTAACCACTATAAACGGTGGATGAGACACGTGAGTGAGCAAGGTTTCAGTCGTCTGTTACAGCTGGTGGAAAATTGGCAGATAATGTTACAACTTCACACACAAGTAGAAATTGCTCTTCAACGATTGTTGGTTGACTACATGAAGAAAAACTTCTAAACTTCCAAAGTATAAGATAGTGCGCAACTTAACCAAGATGAATCAGCTGTATATCGTTACATCACTAAGCGTTATTGAATTGTGTTTTCTACAATACATAAATAATATGTTTTAAAAAATTGTGTCAATTTGCAAATTGTAAATATAACCAATCTTTTAATAAAGATTTACAAAATTCATTTAAAATTTATTGTAAAAATTCTAGGCTCGTAACTGACTAGAAAGTTGCATTGAGTAAAGGTCTAGAATTATTTTAAATATTCCGTATCGGAAATTTACTATTTTAATAATGTTGATTAAGAAGTAAATGGTGAACATGACAAAGATGTTCTGAACGATTAATAAATAATGAACCAGGCTTTGCGATCTTTTGGAAGTATGTTTCGGGTTCATCATGTATCAAATAAAATAAAGGTTTAAACAATAATGTTTTGTCCCAAAATATTGATTTATCGTTTAGAAGTAAAACATTTATGTATCAGAAAGTGCATTTAATGCAACGTAAATTATCTATTGTACCAATCTGTGGTTTTACTTTATTGATTACAATCGTCAACTAAAAATTGTATACTTAAATGCATCCTAGAATGTATTGTTTTTTAAAAAAAATATTTTTTACGGAGAAAAGCCGATAACTATGGCTTTGAGATATATAAGACAATGCACAATGTAACACATAACACATTAAAAACGCCCAGTCGTAACTTTTTGTCACTACCAGGAATCGAACCCGGGACCCCCGAATTACATAGCAAGCGCTCTACTTACTATGCTATCGAGGGCGACTCTGTGAGTATCAACAGTATTATTTGATGGTTAATATTATTTGTTTATACTCTCAAGTCTACATGGAACCACAAATGCGCAGAGAGCTTTAATCTATAAGAATGTCGCTGTCAAAAAATTCCAAGGTTAAATTATTTCATTTTAAGTAAAAGTACACAAACTACTTAAACAGCGTTGATCGTGCTGCAATTAGGAGAACCCAAAAGATAAAGTATCATTCAACAAGAAACTGTCGTACTGGGTTTGAACCAAATACTTGGTCTATGTCTGAATAAAACTAAAACATTTGCTTTTCTAAAAAAATTAATATTCCTAAAAATTTCACAAATAATTCTAACATACCTTATAATGACTCAGCATTCGTAAATTCATAACAGTTGTTTTAGATCTGAAATCAATCGTAATAATGTTAGAAGTTGTTGTTTTGGAATTTCGCTTTTGATAGATTTAGCGAACGCGAGAAATTTCTCGTCGTCCTTCATCACTCTGAACAGGGAGGGAGCTGATTATGTGAGCATTACCTGTATGACTTACGACTTTCGACTCAGCCTAATTTTGACAAATTTTTTATGAAAACAAAAAAAAATATACTTACGACTTGTGTCTCGAATTTATAAATGTGTATAACTAAAACAGAAAGTCACAACTACGACAACCCAAAAATGCTTTAAATAAACAATAATAATTCATATTTCATCTCCAGGGAAGGAACGAATCAATTAAATACTCATGTTTGAAAATTGGATACCGAAAAGCATAACCCTTTCGAGCGTTTTAAATCAATAAACCATTAAATGGATATTACTTGATAACATAATCCATTTCCAATTCCAAAGCCAAAAACAACTTCAAACACATCAGAATAACATCAGACTTTTATGCCTTTTAAAGAAATTTTTACTCGTTTGAGGTAAATTTTATTTCAAAAACTCACGCAGTTATCGGTTTATATTAAATACCACCGTTCAGAGTTTTGAAAGCCTCATTAAGGATAGCGATATCTACACGAAAACTATTTTGGTGCAATCTAATAGCACCGTTTATATTTTTTGAAAAGTTTTTTTGGAAATTAAGCAAAAACTAGAAAGACATTTGATAAAATTATTAAAAAAAAAAATATTTTATCTATTAATTACATTCGGAAAATACTTTTTCATTGGCTGAAACATGGTGCTTCAGCAAAGTCACTTCATTTTGGTTTGGTAATTTTCTACTAATTTGTCCAATGATTTCTGAAAATATTTAAAAACCTAACAAATTTTGGTGATTTTAACAGCAAAAATAAAAAATTTTTGGTACAGGTGTTCTTTCGGATGTCTCAAATGTAACCGTTGATGCTGGGTGATTTTTGTTAAGAATACCCGATAAAATAAAACGAAAATACGTTTATGGATAAAAATCTGATTGGCACGCTTAATTTTGTATGTGGTTGTCTATGCAAAAGACATTTTTGGTCAAACCCACGAAACTAAAACTTTGTAAGATATGTTACGGACCCCTTTATGTCCGGCTAACACAATCGAGTCGGGTAGTCGTCAGTGGAAAATTGGGGTTCATTTGCCGAAATAAGAATGATGGGGCCGTACAAACCATTGTGTTGTTTCCAAAATTCACTACAAAAAAAAAGGAAATCGATCCACCTTCCCAATTTACAACAGCACCATAGACCAATAATACAAAATTTACTCCATTATAACAAACAAAATTTATTTATATGAAATGAAAACGAAGATTAAAATTAAGGTAACCATCGTATATAATATGTGCAGTATAAGATTTATAAAGTTTATTGAAAATAATTATTCTTTTGAAAGAAAACTTATAATATTCCTTTACTATATAAGAAGATCGACCAATACAAAAAAAATGTATATATAAAACTTAGTATATAATATGAAAGTGGATGAAAATATATAAATAAACGCTTATAATTACACTCACCCAGTTTTCCCGCAGAGTACTCGTCGGTCAACCCCGTGGTGTCCGGAAAAAAAAAATTTTAGAATTCGTGGTACACTTTCATTCACTTTCTTTAAAATTCTCCGTTTTTTAACTTTTGAATTTTTTTTGACTTATAGATGGCTAATGTGTAAGAATCACAACAATCAGTTTCGAACAGACGAGATTAATGATTTGAAAAAATCAGTCTTCTCATCAGGTCGCGACGACTGATGTTGTTTATTACATTGAAATATTGTCTATATATATAGAGCAATACCATGTAGTTGTACTACTAGCGAATTACTGCGTAGCGTACGAAATTTTGATTCTTTCACATTTCCATCTATATTCTATTTTAACAATTAACTTTTCGAATTCACGAATTTTTTTTATATTTTACTTTGTCTTTATAAGTAAAAAAAAATTCAAATTTATCCGCGATCCAGCGTTAAAGGAAAGAAAAAATGTATGGGGTGGTTGGGAAGTTGATTGTGTATAAGTAGGTGTCGATTATCATGGTCGTTGTCATACAGATTGACGCAAATGGAAGAATGGTTGTGTAATTAATTCGAGAGTGCTGAAATAGACCAATATACGGAACAATCACAATACACCATTACAATTGATAAAAACCAAAGTTTTTTAACTGATTAAATATTGCAGAATTTTCTTTCTGATAATTCTTTCCAAATCTTACTTTTTTTCTATCAAATTTTTTTTTGTGTAATTTTCTTTTATCACTAGCTCTTATATCTCTGAACCAACTAATAAACTAGATATGAACTTTATTTATTTTTATAACTATGAAACTTATAAACCTTTTTTATAAGTTCATTTTTTTTTGTTTTTTTTTTTTTTGTTCCGTAATGTAAAAAAAATCCGTTTTAAAAACCACATACGAGTACGAGTACGGGTTTATTTAATTATTCCCAGCGTATAGATTCGCTCGGGTTCCTGAATCGCAACTTATTTAGGAGATTTAGTTTAATCCTGCGTTACAGATGAAACGGATTAAATGGACGTATAAATGATGATATCCCTTTCAATTTAATAGTCCGAGCGCTCCAATGAGGCCACCGTCAGGTCTCTTGTCCCTTTTCCCCGTAATTTCGGGTTAGATTAAAAATTACACAGCCTAGGCATCAAATATAACACAAAGTAAAAATTAATAAAAATTCCCACAAACAGCAAACAAAGCTTACCCTTATAGAGCTGGTCGAAAACTTCTAGCTTTTCGGGTTAAGGTTTTACGAACTTTTATTACTTTTTTATAGTTATTAATTATTTCCCCTTTCCATCACTAAATATTTTTATTTTCAAATAAGCACTTTAGGATGAATTCTACTTTAATTTTTAAAATATACACTTTAGTATGAATTTTATGCTTGGGGTATGTCACTATACTTGCCACGATGGCCTCACAAATTATAAAATGAAATTATTTGTAAAGAATCTGTGCAAAAATAAAGATGAACATTTTGATCGGTCTATATACATAAAAGTACATAAGTACCAAATTACATTGAGTATATAACAATCGTACGATCGAAAATGTGACTATACACCACCAACGTAGTTATATATAATACCATTATGCAATAATTATATACTAGGTATATAAAGTATATAAAGTTTATTGACTGGAGTATATAAAAACATAAACCCGATTTTTGAAAAGATCATAAAACGTATAGTACTTGAAAATAATATTGTCACTATTAAACCAGGTCAGCAATCTTTAAATTAACTTGATTATTGGATAGCCGTAACAGATAATGGTCTTCAATCCATTTTAATTACAACTAATTTTACGAAAAGTTTTTAATATCAAAAGACGCGAAAGGTTCGGAGCCGAACTCTATAAGCATTTTTGTTGCCTATACACTACAAACCACCACACCTAACCATTATTACCACCCCTACCCACTTTCCAATTCAAACCCCAAAACCCATCTCACCCGCACTACCCTATACTGCACCACCCATATCATCACCATTTAACACCTCCATACCCACTCCCACACACACACCACCCACAAAGCCCCCATCCACTAAATTCCAAATTCCCACACTAAACCGAAAACATCTCATCCCACCCCTCCACCTCCCATACCACCACTGCTACCACCCCATAACCACACCACCTACACAAACCCACAACCACATGAGATATATTTTTATTCCACATTCACATGCTCTATGAAACCAAAATAGATTAGATAATAAAAAAAATTCTATCAATTTTAAGGAGAGGGGTTAACAAACCCCCACATATTTCCCAACACACTAAACACAGAAATGTCCAAATCAATAGGGCTCTATCCCATGAATTGCTTGAACTTTTAGTGAAGAAGTTAAGTTGATATCACCATCCGTTCTCAAGTTATCGTGGACACAGACGGACAGACGGCAAACCGAAACCATATAGCATTTTTTAACAAAAATGCTTAAAAATCACAAATAAATCAGTATTAAGGCTTTGGTCTCCAATGAAACCAACAGTTACTAGCAGAAAATTTTTATCGAAATAATTAATATTGGATACATTTCTATTTTCCTATTTTTATTTAAATATATTTCACGGATCTGTTGTTTATAGGATCTGTTGTTTACATCAAAACGTAATTTTCGTCTTTTTATCTACAATAGGATGAACAAATTTATAATTTAAATAAAAATACTGACAAGCAAATTATAGATATGTATGAATCAACAGTTGTAAAATTAATCTAATCCAAGCTTAGATACTGGAACGCTTCAATTATTTATGAGATATTTAAGGAATATTAATTTTAATATTTAAAGAATATATGTAATTAGTTGACGAAAATTCAGATGATCCAAACTGAATTTTGTATAACGCAGAACAAAAACTTACTTGTTCTACGAAGAAGAAGGCGATTGATGTTTTCCTTTTATGTATCTGATAAACCGCAAAAATGTACCATCCTGTGATGTAATACTAACTGGTTCTTTAATGCAAAAACCACCAACTTTCCGCCGAATTTCCTCTTATACAAAAATGTAAAATTTACAGACAAATTTAAAATAATCAATCTTTAACAGAAATAATCAAAGAATATTATTGAGATTCGAGCTGACGCAAACAAAACTTGTGAATAGCAAAACATAAATCAAATGATATTAATAAAGTAATTAATTAGGTATCATCCAGAGAGTCTCAAATAGCAAAAGAAAACGTAAAATTAGTCGTTATTTGTTGTACCTTAGTCGAATAAAGGAGATGTGATCCTCGTGGTGTGAATTCGTGACTATATGGTTTGAATCCAGCAAAGTGGATGCAAAATCAAATATCACAGTAAAAACAGGTGCTTTTTAGAATATAACGGATGAAAATAATTTTTAATTAGTGCATCAATAAATTCTAATATGAAATTTGATTATTTATTTTCAAGAATATTTACTAAGTTACTCTACATTATATTCGGTTATCTATTTGAAATTTAACAAAATAAAATTAATCGGATACTAAGCCTCATTGATTTTTATCAAAATTCTAAACAACCTTTTTTATTTAATAAACACCGGTTCAAGACTTATTAATTTATTCCTTTCAATATAGATGAAATATCCCGATTAGACAATTGTTTTGTATTGTCTGGTCGTCACAATATATTTTGTTCGTATTTTTGTGATTTTCCAGTATATACAAACCGAGAAATGTGATAAGAAATTAGTGTTTATCCCATTTCTCATAGTGATAAATATAGGAATGCGTCGCCTCTTAATTTTGTGTGAATTCTTTTTACTATCGATTTATCTTCGATACAAGAAACGTTTTAAATTTTTTCTTTATAACAGCATACTATACAGGTGCAACACAAAAGAGCCAAGCCAATTCAAATGATGAAATTTAATAGTTTGTGTTTCTAACTGTCCAATAACAAATAAAGTTTTAATCCCAACTAATAAATTTAACAAACATAATTCAAAATTCAATTATTAAAATGATGCCTATAATTTATATTGTTCATACTCTAAATTAAATATTGTGTCGTTATGATAAGTTTTAGTTCAATTGTATTAGTGTAATGTTACATTTAAATAGCTTTTGAATTAAATAATACAAACGTCAGGACGAATATATAATCACGTAGCTTGACAAAAGTATTCTACTGCAAGGTTTACAGTTGAATTAAAAAAAAATTAAAACTATTTAAATTCACTGTTATTAACAAGTTACATACTTATGGTGTGAAGTTTAAATTTCGGTACATGATGTGGCTTTTGAACAGAAAATATACACTCCTCGAGAATACATTTTGCAGGTAGATAGTAGACTTCAAGTGAGGTTCGGTCCTGTACTGATAGTCGGTTCATTAATACAAACCACAAATAATTACCACTAATAAATAAGCCTACTATGATAAATAATTTTTCGTCATTATTACTAAAACTATATAATAAACAAAAAATCTTCACAAATCATCACAACCAAAAATGTAAATATGAAAATTGCAATTAGCTATGTAAATATAAATTATAATAATACATAAAATCGCCAAAAGAATAAAAATAGAAATTTGTCAAGTACATACATACATTCTCTATTCACTTCTTCTAGCCTTTACGTAGATGAAAATTAAACAATGCTTAAATATATTAACAAATCGAAATTGAAATGATTAAGCAAAATAAGAAACATTATTTTATTTAATTTCTGGTTTAAGATCAATTTTAATTTATTAAAGTACGGCCGTAATGTATATTTGTAAACAAACGGCCGAATGCACTAACATTCCGAAAAATCGTTAACCAATCGAATGCAATTGTTTTTTTTTGCGGCACAAATTTGATATCAGAAATTTTGTGAATTGAATTCGGCTTTCGTCACTCGAACATTTACCTCGTTAAGAGGTTTTTTTGGAAACAAAAATGAATGGTAACTATCTTCTCGCTGATATTCCATCTTCATGCGATGGGAGGGGAGATAAGATCTATTTTTTTTAAAGAAATCATCATAAAGATTAAAGAAAAATCGATTTTATGCAAGGAGACTGTCAAATGTTCAATGTTTTTGGTGATTTTTTCAATCACATAGCAATGACCAGCAATGATAATAATATGATGTATTTATATTTGTTTCATTGTAATACGTTGATTCACTATCATTATGAACCGCAACGGACCGATATTAGGGTTCATTTGAGCCAAAAAATGAAATTTTGAAAAAATTAGGATTGCTTTTAAGTTATGGAGGTCAATATCTAAAATATACGAGTTTTCTGGAACAAACGGTTGATGTCATATTGTAGGTGAGGTTTGTGGCTGTAAATAATCCTGAAAATATGAACCAAAAGTCTTGGGCTAATTTTTTAGCAATTTGACCGAATGTGGCCGGCCGATTTGGCATTTTTCAGTTTTTTGGCCAAAATGACCTTTCCATCCTAATTTTTTGAATTTTTTTTATATGCTATTTGATAGTTGGCGTCAATGCCTTTCCATCGATAAGCATATGTCCAGGGTGTGTCAAATAGGTTCAGCGCTGTGGGCGTGGCTAAAATAGCCGTTCAGAGGCCAGCCGCGGCTAACATAGCGGCCAAATCAAAAAGTTGTAGAACAAAAGTTGCTAAGCTTTTTAAGTACTACAAACCCTGAAAATATGAGATCAAATGATAGAAGTACGGACAAACAAACATAGATCCCTTTTTCAACCAAGAAAAACAAAAAATCGGCTCAATTTTAGTCCAACCCACACAAAAAAACCATCGTATGTAATGGCGTTGTTGATAAAATTTTTCGATTGATTTGAAGTAAAGCCAACACAATTGTGTGTATAGATATAGTGTTTTTTTCGGACGAAAATAAGTTAAAAAGGAATTCACAAATGTGTAAGTATGTTCAAAAAACATACAAAACTAAATTTTTGACATGGTACTTTTGCCCTACCCGCACAATTGTGTTAGTAAAACACAACAGGGATATACCAAAGCAAGAATATATGGTGACGTCATAGAAAAATTTCCAAATGTCATAATTTTGGTTAAAATCATCCGTTTTGGATGTTTGAGGTATCCTTGAATTGGTATTGACGTCTATAATCATAATTTGCTAGTTAACGAATAATTGGGGAACTTTTTGGGGCAGTTATACCCTAGGAGGGGGGGGGGGATACTTCGATTGTTTTTTTGTTTTGCGTTGCTTTCAAAAGATTAGAACAACAATTGCATTGTATTAAGCCGATTGTCTTTAATGTTAAGAAACAGTTTTTTAGGATTAGGGGAAATAAAATCATTTTATGGTTATGGTGTTTACCGCAAGGCATTATTTTTTTTTTGAAAAATTTATCTTGTAGTAAAATTTGACATTTGTTGTTTGACAGCAAAATACCGAATTTAATTTGTTCTATTTCATAAAATAAAAAAAATAAAATAAAAATTAAAAACATTAACCAACACAGAAAAATTAAAATGCATTAAAAAATTAAAGCCAAAAGTTGTTGCTTTCACATTTCTTAGCTAAGCTAAGCGGATTTGCGAAAGTAACACTACTATTGTATTCAGATTACTTGGTAATTTTTTTTCTAAATAAATGTAAAGAAAAACCTGATAATTTATGGACACATTTTCACACGTGTTTTGCTTTGTTTTCATTGGAGTTTTCTCGACATAAAATCTCAACTGTTCGGGACACAAACGGTTAATGTTTGACTCATTATGTAACATGTATGAACAATGAATATAAACAAAGTGTGTGCTTGCAACTTTTGGATTTAATTAAAAGAAAAGTTTTTTGACTTTATATTAATTACATAATTACTGCATTTTATTGTATGGTTCCTTGTAGATGCGTTTGTGTTTTAACACAGAATATAAACTGTATACATACGTATTTGCCTGAGAATATACACGTATTATATCATATAATTTATTTTAAGTGAATTTTGTATGCACGCAGCACGAGTATACATAATATATATATATTACAATTTCGATTTGAGACTGAATGTACGCGCTCGGTGTTCGGAGTTATGTAGAGTTTGGTTGTGTGTATTTGGTGTTGCATTTGAATCTGTTTCCCATTACTATTTTTTCTCAAAGTCTTATTTTACGGATCACAAATTTTAATGTCGTGCTTTTCAAATGCAGTCAAACTCCTATAAGTCGAATCACTAGGTGCCAAAATATTATAGTAAAATGTTTGAGTTAGAGAAAATTCGAGTGATGGAAATGGAAAACCAATTTTACTCAAGTTATTCGAGTTATAGAAGAACAGTTCGGCATGGTCAGCATGCTTGCTACAGCGACCGGAGGTCCCGGGTTCGATTCCTGGTGGTGACAAGGAAAATATTGCATGGCTGGTTTAGGATCAATGAATTATTCACTCATTTTCCGAAATGAAAATATGATAATGAAACCTCATTTGAGGCGGCCAAATCCCTTGATGGGATATAGTGCCAGAGAGAGAGAGAGAGAGTTCGACTTATAGAAGTTCGAATTCGACAGTTTATTGTATTCATATCTTTATGATTTTATTTTTTTAAATCTTCAACTCAAATTAACGAACCATCAAAATATTTCTTGTAACCGAACGTTGTTAGCGTTACCATTTTAAGTTGGATTTATGTATAATATTAATAATATTATTATTAATATTATTTTCTTTGATTAAGAATGAGTAAATGTTTATTACTTAGTTCAAGACACTTTCGTTCTAAATTGAAAGAGTGAATGGTTTTTTAAGGTAGCTAGTTAAATAAAACATTTACGATATTGTACTAAAATATAATTAATATTTGACCTTATGGACTGTAGAATTTTTAGGTCATCATATGTATAAATATATGCTGTTGGGACCTTACAAATAAACTCCCCTCGTGTTAAAAGGTGTAGGTTAGATTTTAAACGGTAACAATATAAAGCACGGTGATGAAGACTTTCCTCCTAAATATAAAATCATTTGATAGGATTAGTGAAACTTTCAATTATTGCTTATAAAAAAGCATTCAACAAAATAATTGAAAATAACAATTATAAAAATAATACAATTTATTATTAACAAGCGAGAGCTTTAGTAAATAAGAAATATTGTTAAAAAATCGTAAATAACCAACTAAAAAATAATAATTAAAAATGAACAATATCATTTTTATTCTAAAACTACTTTTCAAACTAAAACAGCACCGAAGAAGTAAAATACATAATACAATTGAATCGTTTTGCATTCATAATTTGCTTTCCTAAACCACTTTAGAGTTCGAAGACATCAATAAGCGAATATTTGTAGATAGATATTGGTCAGTTTAAGCTATGCAAAAAGTTTCAAGAAAATCGCTTGGGGCTTTGGGGGTCATATTTGAATAAAACTCCATTAATTGAATTGCAGATCAATTGAATCGTTTTGCATTCATAATTTGCTTTCCTAAACCACTTTAGAGTTCGTAGGCATCAATAAGCGAATATTTGTAGATAGATATTGGTCAGTTTAAGCTATGCAAAAAGTTTCAAGAAAATCGATTGGGGCTATGGGAGTCAAATTTGAAAAAAACTCCAATAATTGAATTGCAGATCAATTGAATAGTTTTGCATTCATAATTTGCTTTCCTAAACCACTTTAGAGTTCGAAAGCATCAATAAGCGAAAATTTGTAGATAGATATTGGTCAGTTTAAGCTATGCAAAAAGTTAAAAGAAAATCGCTTGGGGCTATGGGAGTCAAATTTGAATAAAAGCAATTCAATTGATCTGCAATTCAATTATTGGAGTTTTATTTAAATTTGATCCCCAAAGCCAAAAGTGATTTTCTTGAAATTTTTTGTGAACATCGAGAAAATTAGGTAAGGAGTATACATTTTCAAAAAAATTTTAAATGTAGAGTTGTTTATTAACTAAAGCTAAATATTTCCTGGAAATTTTTTGATTTTCTGGAAAAATTTTCACTTCACACCCCAAATCCTCGTTTTTCCAGAATTTACACAAGTGTCAAATTATATTGTTAGTTTTAAACTATTAAGCAAAAAGAAATTTGAAAAAATTTCAAAATTTTCCTAGAAAAATTTAATTACATATTTTTGAATAGTTTTCTAAAATCATTTCCTAAATAATTAAAAAAAAACAAAACATTTTATTACATTTTTTTTACTTTTCTTAAAATATTTTGAAAATGAATTAAGAAGCGCACATATTAAATCAACTTCTATTATTTCATTTTTATCAACTTTTCTTAAATCATCAATCAATTAAAAACATTTATTTAAATTCAGAAAAAACACTATTCATATTTCAACTTTTCTTTATTCGGGTAGCCGTTGATCAGATTTGCTGAACATGTTTTGGATCATCATTGAATCAATCGTTCATCGTGTAGTCGATCTGTTTTTGTGTATTATATTCACTAATACCAAGATGCATTTGTAGAGTTTTAGGAAAAACTTCACATATCTATATAGGCCTGTGAAGTATTTCCTAAACTATTCCTAATTTTTTGTTTTTGTTTTTAGGAAATATTTAGGAGAAAGTTCACGCGCATAATCTAGATTAAACTTAAAACTAAAAACAACGCGTACACACATTTCAAAGTGTAAATGATCGATCATTTTCACTTTACTTATTAATTATTAAGAACACACAAATTTAATAATTAAATAATTAATTAATAATTGAAACACATTTAAATTATTTATTTATTTATAGAGGAGAGACAAAAAACACATCTTTCATCTACGACGTTCAATCGCCTACCCAAGAATTCATTATCTTCATCTTATTAAAAAATTGGGCAACGAGTCACGAAGTTAATAATATGACAGTTATGTAGAAAACTCGCGGGGATTTCAGAAGACAAGCCAACTATGCGTTATTAACCTTTAATTCAATCGGTATAGTAATGGATCCATAGTCCACCACTAATTAACATTTGCGACGCTGTCATCAAAACATTAAAATCGAAGGACGCCAAAGTTTTAGAACATGAACACTACCACAAGAAATCAATTGATGTATGTTCCACAATTTATGTAGAAATTGTCTCAACAAAAGCCATACGGTAACAAATTCTTGTTTGTTTGATATGCTAAGTGCAAACGCCAGCAAAACAGTTATACAAAGCTAATCTTAGCATGCATTCGACAAGTATTGTGACCAGTGTTGTGCAATTATATGTAAAAAACTGTTTTATACATTTTTTACGTAAAAAATGGTATTATACTTAAATTACTGTATAAAACGTATAATATTGTATAAAATCAAACGCGTATTTAAAAACCTTAGTTAAGTCGCAAACCTTAATATACGAAACGTAAATTTGTATCATATTTTTACATTTAATTTTATTCGATAAAAACTATATTAATAAAAGATGCTAAGTTAAATTAATATAAAATACGACATAAGCATAACTACAGAAGTCGTTTTCCAAATATACACTTCGCAAATGCAATTACTGCGAGGAACACTGCGTAAAATATTCGTAACTAATTCAAAAACATCAATTCTTACGTATATGAAAAAAAAAAATGGATATATGATGTAAAATGAGAAATGGATTTGAAATTTTTGAATTTATTTATATTACTTCTAATTTATTAATTATAATTAAAAGTAAAATATTTGTAGAAAAACATAAAATAATAATTTTTTTTCAAAGAAAATATGGTTTGTTTCTCAGTTACTAACTTATTTTTTAGAATAGAAAAACAAAATCCACAACACTATGGGATTGAAGTGTAAAACGATTAATCATCAAACTCATTCAATATTAATGCTATAACATTTTAATGTTATCTGTTACAAAAGTTGTTTAGATGATTACGAGAAATCATTACCATCTTTCGACAAGATTATTTAACTTGACACAGACAGAGACATCTGTAGTGCAATTTGTTCTCTATTGATTATTGCTTAAAATAAGAATTACATTGCTTAAATTAAACAACTTCATACTGCTCTAATATTGTAGCAAAACGAAATAAAAAAATTGTTGCGCTATGTGACGTGAGGAGTAAAAATCCAAAAATTTAGGTGTCATTTGTTATTGTCAAATGTCAACACAAAAAAAAAAAAAATAAAAATCGAAATAGTAATATCGATTAATATTACGGAGTTTTCAGATAGGTTTGCACGAATTTCTTTAAGACAGCTATCGTAGTTAATCCCTAAGAGTCTGTTCGATAAAAATTTTCGACTAGGGAGGGACAAGTTTCAAATGTGAACTAAGATTTAATAATTTCAGTGCAAAGTTGGATAAGTTTGGGTGGCTTATCGCTGCAGTGCTTCAAAAATCTTGTGGATTTCTTATTTCTTTTGAGTATAAAGTATGGGATATTCCACTTTTGTTTTTGTAAATGAGCCAATCCTCATTTCCATGGCCATTTAAATTTGTTAAAACTGAATGATTTTATCCATTTGACTATCAATTAAAAGGTCGTTATCGTAATCAGGATGTACATAATAAGCTGGCGTTTTTCGAAAAATATTTGTAGTTTATCTCTAAATCTTACCTGCACGTTAAATGATAGCCACATAAAACCAGCATTCGCTAAAGTAGTTTTTCCACGTTGGAAAGTGTTTATAAGATTACATATGGGATCAAACAATTCTTTTGAGTATTGTACGCTTTCGATAAAATCTTTATCAAAAATAAATTTTGACATATTTGCCATAATTATTTTGGTGTCTGACAACTTTAATTGGCCACGGAAATTTGAGGATTGAGGATTGGCACATTTACAAAAACAAAGTACAATTTTCCAAACTTTATACTCAAAAGATTCCAGACATTTTTTAGAGCACTGCAGCGAAGCCACCCAAACGTATCCAACTTAGCACTGAAATTATTAAATCTTCCAGCATCGACAGCGCAGATTGAACGGATATTTTCAAATCGGGGTCAAATTCCTTGCCTAATTCGAAATAGCCTGACATTTTATAGGTCTAAAAAATTAATTCATATTTATTATTATTATATTTTAAATAATAAAGAAATTCTAATTCGATTTGTTGATAGTGATGATAATGAAAATTTGCGATAAACAAAATTTCATTAATGTTACTTTTAAAAGTAAAACTGAATTTATAATAAATAAATAAACAATTTTTTTGAAATACAACATATTTGTTTTTTATTAATAATTATTATAAGCATAAGTAAACAAAATATTTATTTTTCAGTCAAAATTCTACTAAGTTAAGAAAATTAAAATATTCGGATCAAAGAGCCATTGGTATAGTTTCATTTGACTTGTAATTTAATAAATAATAGAAAACTCACTCGAAAACGGTTAGTAAAATTTTAATATCTCGGGCCAAATTTTGATTTGCCGTATTCTTATAGCTAAGGCTAAGATGAGCGATACATCGAACAAGCATAGTTATGAACTCCAACTCATTCATACGAAATATCGTTTTCAAGCAAATTTGCACTATCCTTGATTCCTTGGCCGTAATAAAATCCTCTAGTTTTGGAGCTGGTGGATATAATTATATTATTTTGATATAATATAATATTTAAATTTTTATATACCTGATTTTATTTTTCGATTTTTATTTTTGTTTTTTTGTGTTGACATTTGACAATAACAAATGACACCTAAATTTTTGGATTTTTACTCCTCACGTCACATAGCGCAACAATTTTTTATTTTGTTTTGCTACAATATTAGAGCAGTATGAAGTTGTTTAATTTAAGCAATGTAATTCTTATTTTAAGCAATAATCGATAGAGAACAAATTGCACTACAGATGTCTCTGTCTGTGTCAAGTTAAATAATCTTGTCGAAAGATGGTAATGATTTCTCGTAATCATCTAAACAACTTTTGTAACAGATAACATTAAAATGTTATAGCATTAATATTGAATGAGTTTGATGATTAATCGTTTTACACTTCAATCCCATAGTGTTGTGGATTTTGTTTTTCTATTCTAAAAAATAAGTTAGTAGCTGAGAAACAAACCAAATTTTCTTTGAAAAATAAATAATTTTATTTATATTTTTCTACAAATATTTTACTTTTAAATATTATTAATAAATTAGAAGAATTATAAATAAATTCAATTCAATTCAATTATTTAAAGTTTAATTCTCATTTTACATTATATACCTATATCCAATTTTCTTTATATAGATACGTAAGAATTAAGATTATGAACTAGAAGTAATTTTGAATTAGTTACGAATAGTTTTTGTATTTTACATTTTGTAAAAAATTGTTATGTGTAAAATACGTATTTTACATGTAAAAAACCGAGTATATTACGTAACGTAAAAAACAGGCACAACACTGATTGTGACCCCATATTTTTAGCAACAGCTCTAATTAAAATAAAGAATATTTACCGTGGTATCAGCATATTACGAGTACTAATAGATCTAGGAACACAGGCCACATTTATCACAGAAGAAGCATCACAACAACTCGGCGTGCCAAGAATAAGTGTTCTAACCAACATTTACAAAATTTAAACAACAAAGGGAAGATGACACCAACAGATAATAATAGACAACAGTCCAAAATTTTAAGCAATCTTTAAGTTACAAGCAAATGCTCTCTCTAATTTTGACGGCTATTACTAAACCGCTTCCTAATAAAAACATATTGGGTTTATTTTTGAATTTTTGACTTATATAGTAGATGGCAAATGTGTAAGAATCACAACAATCAGTTTCGAACGGATGGATTGTTGATTTTAAAAAATCAGCCTTCTCATCAGATTGCGACGACTGATGTTGTATTATTTACATTGGAATATTGTCTTTATATATAGAACAATACCATGTATAGTCGTACTATACAGAGGATTACTATGCGTAGCGTACAAAATTCGATTATTTCGCATTTTCCATCTATATTCTATTCTCACAACTTTTCGTATTGACGAATTTTTTATATTTTTACTTTGGTTTTTCGATTGAAATGGTGTTATTGTGATTGTTCCGAATATTGGTCTATTTTCAGCACTCTCGAATTAAATATACAATCGTAGGAAATGCTGCCATTTAGCGCCAATTTGTGTGACAATAACTATGATAATTGACACTTACTTATACACAATCAATCAACTTCCCAACCACCACATACATTTCTTTCCATTATTCTTGGAGTGGTTGAGAAGTTGATTGTGTATAAATAAGTAAGTGTCGATTATCATAGTTGTTGTCACACAACAACGGCGGGACAAAATGCCACTCAGTTCCCGTTTGTGCTGTTTTGTTTTTAATTGCAGCTTCCTGTTGCTTAGAATGTTTTTGTAAATAGCTCCAACAAAGTTTATGCCACAATCACTGAATATTTTCAGACAAATTAATATTTTTGAAATGAATCGTCAAATTGGTATTGTATATTATTATTATTAGGCATATGAAAATGGGAGTGGCTTTTTGTTGTTTTATTAAAGTTACTTTTCCACCATTTTACCATTGTTTTTTTAATTGAACCGGCATAATTACCACACGGTTTGTGGACGCCAGCTTTTTCCGATAGCATACTCATTTGGCTTCGTGACGCGAGTTTCTGTACTCTAGAGCCGAATATACATACATGCACTGTGTGTCGAATTGGATCACTGGCATTTATTACCCAATACTGCGGTCTCAGGTGTGTTAATATCTAGTGTTTTTAATTTAACTTCTCTGATGGGTAATATTGATAACTTGTGGCCTTTGGGCAGTATTTCTGGGTGATTGTTTTCTAACGAGAGGTTATAATTCGTAAGTCTCCCTCTTACTCTTAGAAATTCATTTCAGCCCATGAATGAGTTTAATGTTATGAGTGCACAGCACTTTGGAATATTTTAATTTAATTTAAATTTCTTCAATTCTATTTCAAAGCCTTCCTTCGTTGTTGATATTCAAAGCATGTATGTCATTTTTGACCACTTTTGAAAGGAGGTTTTCAGTTCTAGTCTTGTGATAAAGTTGGGTTTAATGGTTGCTCTAAGGTTGTTTTGGTAGTAGTTATTGTTATTTCTTGTTGTATACTACTGCATAACATATGCTTGATTAGAAAATACTAAGAAATCATAGAGTTCAATCTTAGCACCGCTAGTGTAGTTTATCCGACGATGAATTCTTATATTCTCTAACTGTGGCAGCCCTTGTATGTAATTCAGACATCGGTTTTTAAGATTTGTATAGAGTTTTTCATCCGATCCTACACAAAGAGCTCACAAATCTCGAAGTACGGGTTTTGCCTGAATTACCACTGGTGTACCCCCGTCGCGGCAGATTAAAAAGCCTAGATGCTTATGATAAAATTGTTCTTCTGGATATTTTTGTGTTTGTCTGGCACTTTAAGGAAACTTTAAGTTGACAAGCACCTATTGAAGTGTTCCAGGGGACTTTAATTATTTTGACTTAATTTACAAAAAAGAAAACAATTGATAGTTTCAAATAAATTGAAAGAATAAATTTTTAGCTAAGTTTGATTTTGTTAGTTTTCTAAAATTATAATTTTTAGGAAGCAGGAATAATATTTTTTAATCTTGCAAGACAGTTTTTAAGAAGAGTCCGGTCTAAATTTCGCCTTAAAAATCAAGTGTGGAGTATCCGAGATTATAGCTATTTTAGGAAGCTTATATATTAAGATGAACATTGAAATGGGCAGCTAGAATGTATTTAGTGATTTCTTCATATCAACATACCACTTGTGATATTGCCACTTGTAATATTGATAAACTATACCAAGGTGAAATATTAAGAGATTCAAATAACTTTGTAATTTAACTGATCCACACAAGGGACGTGATAATACCCACCACAAGATGAAGGTTTATTAAATATATATTTATATAGATGTAATAAAGTTACCTGGTCCCAAGTTGATTCCACCTAAATAACTCGAAATAGCTTAGTAGGAAGGTAGTAGCTCAGTCTACTACCTAAATAAATTTAAATCATTATATGTTGTTAGTTTCCCAAGATGACACAGAAGACCAGTACAATAGATAGAAATTGTTTAGGCTGATAAAAAATGTTTATAGACTTCAGGATACATACATACAAATATAAAATTCTGATCATAACAAACTAGGTCAAGGCATAACACAAGTATTATCTTTAATGTTTATATTTTAGAAAACCAAGAGTGTCCAAAATTCAACTATGACTTAAAGTATATTAAGCGGGTCTCATACGAAACCACACATTTTACAACAGGATGTGCTAAAACAGGATGTCACAAAACAGGATATCACAAAACAGTACATGGTACATTACAGTACATGGTACGGAAGAGTTAATAGTCAATTTTATGATTTTAATAACTTAATCTTACAGATTTTTAATTCCAAAAAATTGTTTAAGTTTTATTTATTGTTGCAAAATAGATCAAAAATTTAAATAAATATATAAATAAAATAAATATATTATTTATATATTTATTTAAATTTTTGATCTATTTTATAACGATCGAATATTAGCGATTTAAATTAAAATAATGTTATATATTGTTAGGTGAAGGGATATTTTATTATAACTTAAACCAATTATAATTCTATATAGTATACTGTCTAATTACTCTAGGTGAAGGCAAATATCCACTTGATAATATCCTAATTACTAAACGTATATTCACAAGTCCAGTTCAGTAACATACTTTAGTGTGCCATGTACTGTTTTGTGATGTACTGTTTTAGTCGGTCCTGTTCCAAGGTATATAGAATACAAGGTATGATCTTCCCGTGCTTTATTCTCGTTCGCTTTGCGCATATACGTCATGTGTATTGTAAAATTTATATTTAACTACTGAGTTTGTCAAACAATAGATTACGAATAAAATAAAATGCAATACGCCACCATACACGTGACGTAAAATTTAAAAATGACATAGCATGCTAATATGCGCAATATTTTACCATGTATTCTATATACCTTGGTCCTGTTCCATACCATGTACTTTAGTGTACCATGTACTGTTTTTATCGGTCCTGTTCCGTACCATGTACTGTTTTGTGATGTCCTGTTTTATTACATCCTGTTTTGAAATGTGCCATAGTGAACGGCTTCGATATTAAGCCAAAGAAAATATTAAACATATTCCAACAGTAAAAACATTCAACATCTCAAGCTAAGTTAAAATGTGAAAAACAGCGCATAAAAATATAATTGAGATATGAACATACAACAATAAAATAACAAAATGTGCTTAAAAAAGGAACAATACAAAATCAATAAATCAACTCATACTTTTATTTTATAAAATACTGTTTATAGTACTGTTAAAATTATTAAGGAGATATAATTATTATTACAGAATAAATACCAATCAATACCACTAAAATGATTGATTTGCAATCCCGTTTTGTAACGCGTTAACGGGTTAACTTACTTTATTTAAAAGTGATTATAAATCAGTTGGATGAGATGCAGCAATCCTGAGCGATAATAAAAAAAATTATCGGTTTTTAAATATTTACCGAAACGAGGCATATACAAATGTACGCAATGTCACACAGAATATTATAACAACATGCTGAGAGCTCAGTATATGTTAACCCCCACAGATAATTTTATATTTCTTCTACATATAGAATGAATTTTATATTTCTGCTTCAGATACAGGTAATGTTCAAAAATACAAAAAAACAAAGATCGACCCCTGGAGCTGCGTTTTAAAATTTATAAATACTTATCGAATTGATTTTATTTAAATTTCAATAATTTTTTTGTTTTGCAGATCGCTAAATAAAATAACCAATGCATGAGTTTAATTAAATTTTCGCAATCCTTCTATGTTCGTTTTGGAATTAATTGTCCTTGAATTCATAAATCACCATTCCATATGAGGAATCATCTTTTTTCTCAAATATCCTCACATACTCATTTATTGTAATTCAATTTTCAACAAAAACTCGGTATTATCGTCAATTAAATTATCTTAATTAAAATGGAAGGGTGACTATGTTGTGGTGTGGCCAACACACGACTAACTCTTACTACGAATGTATATCTACATAGATCTCATATACACCACGGCTGATTTCTAAAGCGAAAAGTTAAAATTCGTCATTTCAGGTAAAATTTAAAAAATGTTGGAACTAATTTTTGTTTTTAATCGTTTTTTCGTACTTCAAGTATACGAGTATAGCATAATATTTGCAAAAAACGAAACAGCTGCCACTTTCGCTGGACCGATGTCAATCAAAAACCACTGGTGTTTCCTAATTTATTAAAAAAGCTTAAATATGAATTTTCATCCCGAAAAATTATGTAATGACGAATTTTTGCTGTAAAACACTTCTTGGTCAAAAATCATCATTTTCACTAAAACTTTGGAAAACTCTTCTGGGCCGGTTTTGTTGCAAAATTAATTTACAATATTTTAATTGATAGTCTTTTTTCTCAAAAATCATATACTTTTCAAAATATTTAAAACGCTCTTATGGAAGCTACCACTTCGAGTTTCAACCACGACCAAAAATCACTTGGGTCTTTTTGATTTTAATGGTTTTTTATAAATTCTATACATTTTTCAAAACAATTTGAAAAAAGTAAAAGCTCCTACGGGAGCTGCGACTTCTAGTGAAGCGATTTCAACCAAAAATTACTGGAACTCTTAATTTATGGAAAAAGCTTTCAGGAAAAGTGTGGCACTATTCTGATAATTCTGCGGGAATAGGGAATTGAGGAAATATTTCATATGTAATTTTTTTAAACATTTTAAAGTTAGTGGTAATTTTCTTCAAAACAAAATTAAATTGGGAATAATTTTTCCTGCCAATTTAGATATGGAAAAGTTATTCCGAATTTATAAATATTTACATCAAATTTTTCTCCTCAGTAGGCATGTAAATTACATATAAATTCTTTCCCCAGTTCTCTATATCCAAGGAATTACCAGAATAGTGCCACTGGACTGAAACTATTGCAAACTTAATTTAGCATCGCTTAAATTATTTTCCTAATAAATATAATTTAAAAAAATACCTACACAAGCTGCCACTTCCGGTACAGTAATTTCGGCCAAAAATCATTTGAAAATTGTAAGAAGTTTCATCCCTATTAGTCAATCCTAATGGAGGTAAAGTTTTTTTTTAACAAAACTTATCATTTCCGATAAACTTTACAAAACATTTGAAAAATTAAAAATATAAAATAAAAGCTTCTACTTTCGATTGGCTGATTCTCACCTTATTTAATTGTGTCCTCTAAAATTTTGAAAATCTAGGTATTAAGTTTCATTTCAACAGACAATCCGGTTGAAGAGATAACAAATTTTTGAGATAACAAATTTTTGTGAAAAACAGTTTTTTAACAAAAATCACCCTTCCTCTTGAATTTTGGGATAGTGATATGGAGAGACAAATGACCTACATTTTACCACATAAAAGAAATGTAAAGTAAAAAATAAACAATTCTAGTGAAATTAATATAAATGCTTAATTTTTTTAAGAATTCTTAAACAATTTAAATTTACTACTAGATAAATATTTCCTATAATTATATTCTGTAATTTAACATTTCATCGAAAATTAAATTTGTGTTAATAACATGTAGTTTTGAAATTTTAAATTTAAATTTCAAAGGTGTTTTTTATTATACCTATATATGTATATATTATATATGAATTTCCTTACAATTCGTCAATGTGAGTAACAATTACTACTGATAAACAATCCAACTATGTTGAACAATTTATCATTTCCAATAAACTTTTCAAAACATTTGAAAAATTAAAAAGATGAAAGCTTCCACTTTCGAATAATATGATTCTCACGTAATTTAACTGTGACTTCTAACTTGCTATGATAAATTGTGAAACAAACTCTTAATATAAAAACTGGCCTCAAATATTTTTTTCTTATCAAGATACAGCTGTTATGAAAATTTGTTTAAATTCTCCCGTTTTTTGTCGGCCTTAACGGCAGAATAAATAGACACTTGCTTGTAACCACTGGGTGTCGGGTGATTATTACGACTGGCTGTTTTTAATGTGTCATGTGTTGTATATATTATTCTAAACATCTCAAGCCATAGTTCTCAGAATTTCTCAATAAATATTCCTTGAGAAAGTGGGAACAGCTCCAGTGTACGTGTACTATATACATATATTTAATAAAACCTACTGAAACCTACAACTATGATACAGTGCGTAACAAGAATACGAAACAAAACGATTTTTGTGTTGGCCTGTTGATTAAATTTTGTCGTTTTTAAAAATTGTCATGGTATTTTGAAGGAAACTCTCCCAGCTCTTATCCAAATAAATTGAGTGAGTAAATGTTAATCTATTACATATTTTTGAAAAATAGAAGTCTCTGCGTCGTAGAATGAAATCAACAGCGGTGAACGTTAAAGATCCATTTAGTTGTCAACAAACCTCTGCACTCGGTTTTGCCAAACGTAAGTCAATAAAAAATGTCGACCATTATTTCACGAAATCAATTTATTGGACTTTTGCCTTTCATACATTTGTAACGGAACCCCGTTCGGCAACATAGCAATTTTTCAAATATTTTGATACTTCACGCCAGTCTATAAGATTTTCTATCATTTGTTGTTTTTTTTTTTAATTTTTTACAATATTTGCCGTAGGCACTTGGCGAAATACACTTATACTTAATAACACATTTTATTAAACACGTGTTTTTTTATTTCGCAAAAATTAGATTTTTGAATATTTTAATTAAAAAACTTTGTCAAAATTTTTAAAAAATCACTTGATCGATTTCGACTTGTTAGGTCATCATCAGAAGTATCTACTGATTTGTAAAAAAAAAAAAAAAATTATTATATAACTACGTGACCATGACCTGATAGCGTGTAAAGCGGATAAAGACAATACAATTACTGTGCTCACAAAAGACGATTTTTGTAATAAAATTTCTGATTTTTTTTTATTTTTTTTTATTATTATAATCTTTATTTCAATAAAATTTGAGACAAAATAGAGCTCCTTTAGACTTTATGCCTGTAGTGGAGCAATTTATAAAAACTACAATTAACATTTAAAAAAATATAATTAAGTAGGTTACAATTTCTAATGAACAAATACTATTTATATACAAGCTCAGTTTTTATTTTAGTTATATTGTTTTATTCTCCGGCTCATTAGGATATAGTATAAATGATTAATTTCATTACTAAAAGTATTGCTCAATATTATCAATGCTAAGCTATTACAGAAAGTAAAGTCATAGAGCTTAGGGATCCAACTAATTCATTTAAAACTTCGGTTGGTAACTGTATGAACCAATGACAGAAGTTGTTTAATGGAACTGGTTGGAAGTACTCTGTCATGAATCCGTCTGCTCCGATTCTTTATGGTTTACCAAAAATCCACGCTCCCCGACTAGAGCAATAGTCGCGTATTGCAATGCTTCTGCCTACAAGCTATGTAAGGGTTTCGTAAATTTTTTCAATTGTCACACTAATTTCTTTTTGGCTTACTCGGTTAAGAACTCGGTAGAATTTATTAATAAAATTCAAGACGTTGACATTCCATTACATTTAAAACTAGTTTCTTTTGACGTTGCCAGTCTTTTCACTTCTATTCCAATTAATACTTTGCCCCAAATATTTTGTAATTACTTAGATAGGGATGTTGTCGATGAGGGCCTACGTCGTGAACTGAAGTTGGTGTTTGAAACTTGTATTAAAAAAAATTATTTCTGTTTGGCCTACCCCTGTTCACCTTTGTTGGCTGAAATTTTCATGAATTTCTTCGAACAAATGATCATAATAAATAACAATCCCTATCTTCGTCATATAATCTTTTGGTATAGATATGTTGATGACATATTATGTCTATGGAATGGAACTAATTGACTGTAAGACTCATTCCTCACTTGGTTAAATTCTCAATATCCCACCATTGGCTTTATGTTGAAAAAAAAGAACATAAATGTATTAATTTTCTCGATAACAATAACCAGAATTAATTCTTCTTTAGACTTCAAAATTTATCGGAAACCCACGTATACAGACGCTGTTATCCCTAGTTCTTCAAACCATCCCCATAATATTAAAATGTAACCTTTCCACTCACTCATACATAGATTAATAAACATACCTTTGACAAATGCAAATTATAACATAGAGCTCAATATAATTCTACAAATAGCAACGAATAACGGATATGCAACTAGGACTATATTAAAGTTATTAAATAAAAAACTAAAACGTAAAACTCTAACGGGTATTTATCCACCAGATAGTCCAACGCGGGAAAATTGGCGTCGCTTAGAGTATACAGGAAAAACGAGCTAACTGATTAGCAACCTCGTGTCCGATTATACCAATATTAGTTTTGCTTTTTATAATAATAACACAATAAAGAAAATGATTTTTAACAATAAACCTAGAGTTGATCACCTTTCCAAGTTTGGTGTTTTTAGAAGTAATTGCAACGAGTGTAGATTCTCCTATATTGGACAGAATGGGCGCAATTTTGGAGTAATTTATCTGGTTGCAATCAATCAACTTTCCATAATCATTTAACTTTAGAAAATCATAAAGCTAACTTTAACAATTTAAACATATTATACAGTATAGAGGTCAGATAAATGTTACTATACAAAAAATTTTGATGTTTCGAAAAAAAATTCAATTTTTAACCATTGGAAAGGAAGCTAATCATGGAAAGGATGTTGAACAAGAAATATTTATTTAAATAAAAATTAAAGGTATGTATTTGTTAGCCCAATCAAGTAATTCATTACAATAAATAAAAGTAAAAATGAAAACAATTTTTAAAAACTTTTGAATAGTTGCAAGTATGACCATTTAGAAGTATTTCAATATTGGGTGTGCCTTCCCGGGCTTTAATGACGGCTGAAATCCTATCGGGCATGGAGTTAATAAGATTCCTGCAATACTCCACCGATATCTCGTTTTTCCAAGCTTCAATTAGTGCTTGCTTTAATTCTAATTTAGTATTTATGGATTTTTCCTTTTGACCCGCTTCCTTAAAATTGCCCAACAATTTTCTATCGGGTTCAAATCGGGACTGTTCCCAGGCCAGCTCCGTTTTTCTATACCTATTTGTTGGACATATCCATTCACCTGTTTAATGTAGAAGTAGATACATCGTTCATTACAATACAATTCGATTGCCAATATGATACACTAAATTAAAAAAAAAACTACCTTTTTGGCTTGATGGCACGGAGCAGAATCATCTTGGAAAACGGGTTAATGGTTATTGGAAAAACCCTTCCAATTGAAAGATCCAAAATTTTTTTTTAAGATGTCAATACCCGTAAGCGTTTGTTGTTTCATTAATAAACGCCAAGTCTCCACATCCATAGTAGCTGATGCATCCCCAGACCATAAAACTTGTTGAAAATTTATTTCGAGTTATTATGTGGCTTTGACTTTCGCGTAAGCGAGTTGTTTGTTTTTTTCCTCATTATATATTTTTTAATAGTTTTTATTTCAATGGTCAAAATGGAAAAAACAAATATTTTGGACTGGCCTTTTAGCAGTTCTATTCGAAGTCGTTCCTGTAAATCGGAATCATAAATCGGAAATTGTATGTTTTTGTTGCTGGAGTGAAACACTGCCCCCCCCCCCCCTCCAGTGGAACGTTAAAGTACCCCAACCATGCATTTGAAGAAAGGTAATATTGCGCTTGGCTTCGTAGCTTTTGGCATAAATTCGATGTATTTATTGCTGCTTGCCTGGTTATCATACAATGGCTATATGCATGTCGATCGTGCATGATTTTGGTGCAATTCAGAGCAACACAAACTTTTGAAGATGATAGTGAATGGAGCACTTGAGTTACATCCATTTTATAAATGACCTTACAAATTCCACATAAAACTTTTGGAGGAAACTATAAACTGCACCCTTGTTATAAATGAGCTTTGATGCTCAAAATGGGGTGTGCGGTTTTGAAAAATTGTATACTGTTAAAAATAAATAAATAAATAAATATTAGTGTCCTGGTGTAAATCTTTATTTACTTTTCGGCGCACGTATGTGATACCATCCGATTGGTTTATTCTAATTTTAGACTCATCTGAGAAAATTACTCTCTTCCAGTCATTTACAGACCAATTCCTTTATTTCTTTTGCAAAATCGAGAAGCGCAATTTGCATTTTTTTTGTCAAACCCTGTTTTTTCCTTGGCCTTCGCCCATTGAGACCCATTTGTTGCAATCTTCTACGAACTGTTCTTGCGCTAATATTTATTCAAAATGTTCTCTTACCTCATTACATTATTCATTCATTAGAAGTAGAAAATCTGTTTCTGAAACACATGTTTTTTATTTTTCTGTCTATCCGCTGGGTTGTCTTTTTGTTTGATTTTCCTGTTCCCGCTGCTCTTCCTGTTGTATTTGTAATTGCAAATTTTTATTAATTTCAAAGCTGAAACGTGACTACATCCTACTTGGGGTTGAAATCTGTGATTGTGGAGGGTTTGGTAAAATGTATTTGACATTGTAGATCAACTAGTTTTTTATCAAGTGAGATGCATGTTTGGGATCGTTGTCTTGAACCAAGTTAATATGTCCAGATATTTCAATTTTTCTCGCACTCTTTTAAATGATTCTGTAAAATTTGCAAATATTGTTCTTTATTCAAGATAGTCTCAACAGCCACCAGATCTCCGACCCCCAATGTATCCATTGCACCCCATAACTCCACCGTTTCCTCAACCGTGTTTGACGGTAGAGATGCTATTCTTACTATTTAGTGCAGTACCTTTGTGACATCATATTGCTATACGGCCATCTTATCCGAAAAGGTTGAATCAGATGACCGTAGACGTGTTTGACGAAATGGATGGTATATGCTTACTATTTAGTGCAGTGCTTTTCGATTCTACATTTTCGGATCAGATGTAAAGGTACAACACTAAATAGTAAGAATATTATCCCCATCGTCAAACACGGTTGAGGAAACGTCATGGTGTGGGATGCAATGGATACCTTGGGGGTCGAGGATCTGGTATTTGTTGAGACTATCTTGAATAAAGAACAATATTTGCAAATTTTACAGAATCATTTAAAAGAGTGCGACAAAAATTGAAATATCTGGACATATTAGCTTGGTTCAAGACAACGATCCCAAACATGCATCTCACATGGTTAAAAACTAGTTGATCTACAATGTCAAATACATTTTACCAAACCCTCCACAATCACCAGATTTCAACCCAATCGAACATCTTTGGCGTAATTTGGTAAAACGGGTGAGATTACATGATATTAGAACAAAAGACGATTTAAAATCTGAATTAATCGACGAGTGGCACCAAATTACGTCGGAAGAACAGGAAAACTGGTTTATTCAATGCAGAATCACAGAAGGGTGGCACACAAATTATTAATTATATTTATTAGTAATAATATTAGGAACTGTATGTTTTTTTTTTGATGTATGTTTTTCTTTCACTAATATTAGTTAGTAAATAGAAAAACATCAAATACTAAAGATGTTGTATAAAGAAAATATTTGAATTTATCGAAAAAAAAAATAAGGTGTATACATTTTTTTGATGAAGTGTACCACCCAAAAACAGACGTTTAGATACCTTAGAATCTTACGAACGAAAATCGTAAATCGTAAATCCATATTCCTTAACCAAAATATCCTTAACGAACAGAGAGAAATCCGTTTTTCACCAATTACGGATCCTGCCCTCACGTTCGTAATAATATGACTAATACGTCGGGTAATTTAATATACTTCAATATACTGTTACAGCCGTTGGTCGTACCACAGAATCTAGTACAATTTTTTTTCGGGAATTCAAATAAAAGGGCACTGACTTCCACGGTGTTATTTAATTCCATTGTAGGCAATTTCAGTAAGTACGAAAACAAAGATTTAATCCGAAACCGAAAATTTTGGTATTGGTTGTGTCGTGCTGAATTTGATTCCCCTGTGAAAAATAGTATAAATAGAGATCGTAATAAGCGGAAAGGGAGAAAAAAAGTATATTGTTGGAAATGATCGCAAATTGAATTTCTCTTTTGTTCCTTGTGGAAAAAATAATAATACAAATTAAAAAGTATTAAATCAAAATTTTAAATTTAAAAAGGATAAAGTTAAGAAACATAAAAAAAAATTAATAAATGAAAATAAATTGCTGTGTATAAAGATTATCATATGCATAAAGTAAAATGTTTGTCATGAAAATCGATAGTCTTTAAAAATTAAATGTATATTATTGAATTTTTTTTTATTGTGAGCAATAAATTTTAATAAAATATAAACTATATTTATACTGATTATAAAATAAATGTACATATGTTCAATTTTAAAGTTGGAAAAAAAAATTTGCAACATGTTTCATTTAACAAAAAAAAAAAATAAGTTCTGTTCTACTTGGAATATGAGTCTAGATTATTCTTGTGTTATAAAGTCGTTAATTTGTTACACTGGTCAACGGTAAAATGACTGAACTGTGAGTGAACATTAATAAATAGGTTAAATACAATAAAATAAAAACTCTAGTGTTAAAATCGACCTAAGGAAAGTTAAAATAATTAAATTATTAATAAAATAAATTAAAGTGAACTAAATAACCAAATATGCTACTTGTATAAATTAAGGAAATAATAACTAAATAAATAAATACTAAGTAAATAAGTAAATAAATAGTACATGCCGAAGTTATATTAATTGTAGTGCTTAAAATGGTGATGTAGCATTTCATCCACATAAGTTGAAATCGAATCTAAATTGCGAACTTAATATTACACAAGTGACCATGCCGTAAAAACAACTATTGCGTAAAGTGAACCGGGAATATAGTGTTGTATAAAATAAATTAAGTTATATCTATTTGTATGATACACATTAAACGAACCCAAATTGCGTAGATCGTGATACAGTTGATTGTATATGTAAGTCATTTACGTTATATTACAAATTATCCCATTCCAGAATTCAAAACAATCGAATACTATATACAACCGTTATTTAATTGAATACAGTGAAGTTTGAATCAAATTGTGTTCTCGAATTGCACTATGTCCATTTAAAGTTTAACAAAAAAGAACAAAAATCGATCTTAACCAAGTCTACGTCATCTACTACGCATACACACAGGGTTATTATTTGGTCACGAATCTACGTAAACAGTCTCATATCGGAGGAAAACCAAAATCCTACACAAAAAATCAAACGTTCACTTTTATCCCTTTTCCCGCCTGTCCACACAATTGTGTGGGTACGGCAAATAATCATGTCAAAAATTAATTTTTGTCTGTGTTTTGAACAAACTTACACATTTGTGAATTCCTTTTTGGCTTCTTTTCGTCCGAAAAAACACTATAACTATACACACAATTGTTACAAATAGAAAAATATTTTTTTTTATTTTTCTTGTAAATTAGTTAAATATTAAATTTTGGTCCTATTTTGTCCCCCAACATAAACTTATATTTAATTTAATACTCATATGGATTATTTTAGTATTTATGTAATCACGAACTTTTTATCAATTAAAATGAACGCGGTTAATTAGTTTTATCTTGTTGCATGAGAATGAGATTCTGTTGATTTGTTTTAAGATGAAGGTAGTGTGTGTTTTTTCGTTCCTTTATTTCCTTTCATTTTTTTTTAATTATCAACACCCCCCCCCCCCCCCCCCCCCCTCCCAATCCGACGAGCCAAAGCTGGGGCAAAGCTCCATCCATTGACATGAAGCACATTTCGACGTGGAATATTTAAATGAACTTTGAATGAGCCGTTTATTTTGAAAGTGGCATAAGTCACTTTTCAAAAAATCAATTTCTTACGATATATTCGGTTATATAGCAAGTACTTAATTAAAATTTCCGTTAGTCTTATATGTCTTCCTTTATGTCATATTTTTAATTGTTGTTTTGGAACCGGTATTGTTCCTGAAAATTTGAAATCAGTAATTGTATTACCTCTTTATAAAAGTGGTTCCAGATGCGACTTAAATAATTACCGGCCTATTGTTCTAAATTTAGAATGGTTATAATAAGTTGTTGTCAGCACGATTTTCGCAGTGGTTTTTCCATGCGGGGTATGCTTTAATTGAATCTTTAAATGGTGTGCATGCATCACTAAATAATTCTGACTCTTGCGCTGTGCTTTTTGTTGACATAAAAAGCCTTTGAAATGATTGATCATTACCTTCTATTGTATAAGCTTTCTAAAATCGATTTCAGAGGAAACATTAATAATTGGTTTAAATCATATCTTTCAAATCGTAATCAAGTATTTAAGATGAATGGAACTTGGGACAGGGCTATTTTTGATATACATAAACTCAATTTTTAGTACCAATTTCTCAGGTACTATGGTTGCTTTGCAGACCATATGAGCTTATGTTATCGTGGGCCCTCACAAACTGATGTTTGCCATAAAATTTCACCCAACCGTTTAGTCCTAAGAAAATGGAATGACCACCATTTCCTAATTTTAAGTGGCAAAACTAAGATTATTCATTTTAGTTTGGGCAGAAGTATTTTATATTCACCATTAACGTATCATTCCAGTTTTTATAATGCCGTGAAAGGGTCCAGCTCGTGTATTTTCATTGAAACTTTTTAGAGCTTCAAGTATCTTGGAATTATTGTTGATTGTAATCTGATTTGGAAGCAAAATGCCGATACAATACATTACGAACTTTATATATATTAAGACCAGTAGCTCCAAAATCTATATTGCTAAAATTCTACTATGCTTGCATTCATTCTAGGCGTTACCATGTTGGAGTAGTTGCTATGATTTAACTTTAAAAATTCTCATAATCGTTCAGAAATTGCTATTCGTATTATTATTGAGATCAAATGTGCGATACAACATTAGGAACATTGATCAGTTCTTATTTGTTGTTCCACATTCTGAACATTTTAGAAAATATTTCATCTTTCTTGGTAACTGCTCCTTCCTTATTTAACCAACTTCCACTTAGCATTCGACAGAAAATAAATTCGAAGTCATTTTACGGGTATTTAAAGTTATGTTTTTTGAACACTCTAATATCGATTTTTTATTTTCAATCGATTTCCAATCAATAATATAAGTATTCTGAGATAACAAATACAAACCCTTAAATATCTCGATTAAAAAAAAACAGAATTATTTCACTTTCAAAATAAACGACTCAAATTATGAAATACAATTTTGATAAATACAGATTTTTTGTACGGTGAAGAACTGCTTATACAAATTGAATAATGGTGAGTTATTTGAAAATTCGATTTTATTTGAACGTTGACATAGAGGGTCCCGACTCTTTCTTCGTACACATTTTCACTCAAAAGATTTAATACATATTATTATATGAAGATAAGGAAATTAAAATATAGAAACGTTTTATGCTATTATAAACAAAGAAAATTATTTATTACACATTTTAATTTGTCACGATTTCCTTTTATTTTGTTCGATAGTCATAACACAATACGAGTACTTATCATAATAATTTTACATTGCAGTTTATATTCGTAAGTACAAAATAAGAGAAACAATTTAAGACACTTCATTTATATATATATATATATATATATATATATATATATATATATATATATATATATATATATATATATATATATATTGTATATATATATATATATATATATTGTATATATATATATATATATATACAATATATATATATATATATATATATACAATATATATATATATATATATATATATATATATACAATATATATATATATATATATATATATATATATATATATATATTATATATATATATATATATATATATATATATATATATATGTTACGGTTAATGTCCGAAATCGGCGAATGTCCACATTTACCGGGAAATGTGCAAATTTACCAAAATGCTAGGTAAATGTGAAACTAAAATTAAAAATATTTGATAATCCGTACATTTCCCAGTATATGTACACATTTATATTACATTTTGGTAAATGTAAACATTTCCCTACAATTTTATTTTATTAAATTGAATTTATGCGAGTGTACATTCTAAAAATGATGGTGTAATGTGCAGATTTACAATACGATTTAATTTAACTTAAAATTAAATAGAATCAGTTAGATGAGATACATGCGCAATTTCTTTTACTGTCTTAAATAAGTACAACATAAGCGAAATAAAGAGGATATTTCACGTAGTTACGCGACACATTCCAAAACTTGAAAAGACGTGCCAATATAGTCAGTCACATAAAAAATTATATTGTTAAAATATAAGTAAAGATTGTAAAGATTGTAAAATTTTGTTCGGCTAGGGTAGTAAATTTTGAAAAAAATTAGGTAATAAGCATAACATAAATTGAATGCTAAACATGATAACTAAATACGTTTACCAATATCTATGTGCAAATTAAATTTTGTTAGATGTCAAGAGTTCCAAAATATGTCAATATGTAATAATTACACTAGACTATAAATGTTGTGGATAGCGTTTTTTTATAAATTTGTTTGCTAAATCTTTAAGTTTCCAACCAACCCTTGAGCTCCACCAATAAAACTTTAGCTTGTATTCCTACAAGATATACATAATGAATCAACCCATGTAACTATGTATTGTGATGTAAATGGATTGTTATTATTTGAATTCAACTTAATATGTAGATAGAGGCGCTTTTGATTTTAACAGTATGAAATTACACAAACGTATCAGCTGACACAAGAGTAGTGTTGTTTTCGCTAATCCGCTTAGCTTAGCTAAGAAATGTGAAAGTAACAACTTTTGGATTTAATTTTTTAATGCGTTTTAATTTTTCTGTGTTGGTTCATTTTCTTAATATTTAGTTTAGTTTTTTTTATTTTAAGAAATAGAATAAATTAAATTCGGTATTTTGCTATCAAATAACAAATGCTAAATTATTCTAAAAGATAAATTTTTCGAGAAAAATAGAAAAAATAACGCCTTGCGGTAAACACCATAACAATAAAATGTTATTTCCCCTAATCCTAAAAATTTGTTTCTTAACATTCTAAGACAATCGGCTTGAATACAATGCAATTGTTGTTGTAATCTTTTGAAAGCAACACAGCTATAGTTTAACATTTTCTTTTAACTTAGTCACGTCGGTCGCGTCGAGTACATCTCCAGGGTAAACATTTCGTTAGGTTTCTAGTGCTGCCGCCTGGAAACTTTTGCTATGTTGGGAGAATTTTTTCAATTCATGTCCATTATAGAATTGTAGGTTATTTGGCCCTGTAGTTTTAATATTCACCACTAGGACGCAGTTTTATTGAATATGTACTCGTACTTTTAATTTTAAATGTTAGCCTATACGTTTTTATCACGTTAGCCAATGTCCCTATACCTGAATTTGATCGCGGTAAAACAGATTCCAGAAATTTGCTGTGCACTGTATTAAGTGTTGATAACGTAAATCAATTGTACAAATTGGACACCAACGAAGGAACATTAAAGCAACTTTATACAAGAAATGAATTTGACATTTGCACAGAAAAATTGATTGAAATTCAAGCACCTGTAGCCGAAATTTCGGTTAGGGAGGCAGTCAGAAAGCAGTCATTAATGGTAGGGCCAGGGCTTTAAAAAATGCAACTGCAAGAAAAATTGCTCCTCAAAGAAATGCCAATGCAAAGCATTTGGAGTTCTTTGTAATTCAAAATGCCATAACAGTAACCCTTGCAAAAATAAAAGATAATTTTTTGAAAAAATTTATTTATAAGTTATAAATTATAACATATTTTAAATTGGAATAAAATTAAAAAATATGTTATTTCATTGTCAAATAATTCTAACACATTATTAGTTTACTTCATTTGTTATTATTTTTCGTTAAATTCGCAATTATAAGACAGTTTAGGGTGACAATTTTTGATTTCGTTCTACTTTTGAACTACAACGATTATGATTTTTCCTTATATTTCACAGTTATCTTCTTCCTACAACCCGATTGTAATAATCCTTTTTTATCCAAGAAACAAAAATTGGCTCAATTTTAGTCCAACCCACACAAATGTGTGAGTAACCATAGTATGTAATCGTGTCGTTGATAAAATTATTTGCTTGAATTTTTGATTTGAAGTACAACTAACACAATTGTGTATATATGTAGTTATAGTGTTTTTTTCGGACGAAAATAAGTTAAAACGGAATACACAAATGTGTAACAGAGCATACCCAATAGAATTTCTTATGGCTTTTTACTTACAGAAAAGTATGAAAAAAATACTTGAGAAAAAAATCTTTTTTTCTTAAGTTTTTTATTCATACTTTTCTGTAAATAAAAAGTCATAAGGAATTCTATTGGATATGCTCTGTAAGTTGGTTGAAAACACATACAAAAATAAATTTTTGACATGGTACTTTTGCCCTACCCGCACGAGAAAGAAGACGAGAAATTCGTTACGATTTGTAATAATATTCAAAAATATTCTAGCACATTACTATTTAATTGAATATATTTAGTAGCATTTTTACGTTATTTTAAAATTCAAAATGTAATTGTTACCAACTATTGTTGCTGTGAGATCATTATGCGCTCGTTTATTCAAATTCTGGGAGTCAATTCGCGTTCCGTGAAATAATGAAAATGAAAAGTTTTTTCATTAGCAATCGAGTAGGTTTGCATTTTCCATATGAAATTTTGATTTCACTCAGTAAAGTTTAAAATTACGTGCGAATAATTCAAACTACTAGATTGCCAATGAAAAAAACTTTTCATATTCATTATTTCACGCAACGCGAATTGACTCCCTGGAGGATATATAACTTGATTATATACCTTATCATGTGGACATTTTGGCACGGATTCCTAAAAATTACACAAAGAATCAACACTTATAATTTAATTTAATATAAACATATAACTTATCTGATAACAACAACTAAACAACATAACTAAAAAAAAACAACTAAAATTAATTTTTCGACAAATGTATTAAAAAAAATGTAATTGGACACAACTGACATTTAAAAACAATAACTATACCCAAGAAACCAAAATGTTACACACAAACGAATACCATCGCCGTTATATCTCTTTCCCTGCCTGTCTTCACAATTATGTGGGTTACGACATGTCAAAAAATTTATTTTTGTATGGACCACCATACACATTTGTGCATTCCAATTAAATCGTTTTCGTCCGAAACAAGTAATTACTTAAACTTATTCTTAAACATTTTTTGTCTGGCAGGAAAAAGGATATACACAGGTTTAAATCTACAATATATTGGAAAAAAAACTTAAGGGAAAAATCATTAATTTTTTGTATTAGATGAATAAAAATATAATTCAATTTAAATATCTTCTTAATTTTAATTTCCTAAATGGCAATGACATCATAAACAACTAATGGAAGCGCACCAAAATCTTGCATTGCAAAACATTGCAAGTACAAAATCTTTTATTTTTAAACATTCCGCAAAATCAAAATCTTACAGTAACCAAATCTTGCAAGTACAAAACCTTGCAAATTTTGGCGCTTTAGTATCTATCTGCGACACAAGCAAAAATTAATGATTTCTCATTTAAAAACTACAATAAGTCATTTTTGAGTTAAGATTAAGTTATCGAAGTTTATTATAAAAAAATAAAAGAAGTATAGTTGTAATTTTATATTATAATTAAAAAAAGGTAAAATGAAGTAATCAATTAAAAAAGAATAATATTATGAGTGATTCTTTTTAAAAAATCTGTTTTACTGACTTTTTCCGTTTTAGCATTGCTTCGTTTTATTTTTTTATTTTTAATTATTGATTTGCTTTTCTTTGAAAGGCGTTCCCCGAATTTCACCTTATTAATTTGAGTTTTTGTCACAATAAATTCCTTTGTCGCTATATTTTCTATAGTTTTATGCACTTCAGCATGCCGTTGTCGGACTACAACTTTAAGGCGCCGGTGCCACGCTTCGATACTGGTTTGGGTACGTGGGAAAATTTCTGAACCCATATCTGCATCTGCAATAGACCAGAATAGTGGACTATATTTAGATGAAGAATTGTCTCCCCTAATACAAATTTTTTCGAACCAACCTCTAATCAGTTTTACTTTCCGGATTTCACTTTTTCGATTTCATTATAAAAATAATAAAAATGTCGATTCAACCATAATATGTTCCCAACCATAAAACAATCGTAGTGTGTGAAAAATATTTCTCGTCATGTACTTATTTATGTAAATGTATTAGAATGTTGCTATATAAAATAATTTGTTTAGTATTTTTCATTTTATTGTTGCAACACACTACTACAGATAAAACGATTTTGCCATTAAAATTTTCAGGAAAAGGAATATAAACAGATTTAAATCTACAATATATTGTATTAGGGAATTAATTGGAAGGGAAAATTAATTTTAAGGAAAAAACAATTAAGTTTTTGTATTGGATTAATAAAATTATAATTCAATTTAAATATTTTTTAAATTTTACCTTTCTAACTTCATTGCATTCGGCCGAACAAAATTCTAAATGGGACCCTGTTGATTTATTCGCTTTCTCTTTTATCCTCCGAATTTGTGACGCAAGCAACTGTCAATGCTTACATTGGCATTGTACCTGTTTAGACGAGTACTTCTTCATCGTTTTTTGTGTTGTAACAACACCTAACCTGTTTGTTGTTACTCATACTGCGAAAACTGCTTCTTTGTTTGAAAATAAAAATATTTTTTGTCTCGAAATAAAAATTAACCTAAAATTATTCTAAAACGACAATTGAACAAGGTATCCTTGAAATATTTATCTTTATTGTAGTGCATATCAGAATCAGTTGAATCAAAAAAAAAAATGTTGCTGAAAAAAGAATCAAAAATTTCCCCAACACAAAATAAGTTTGTAGGTGAAGCGGAAGGAAACGAGCAAAGAATCACGACGAAAGAATCAAAGTGTGGAACTATGTGTTAGACTATGATTTCAAACTCGTGTCTTTGCTGATAATTTGTGTCAGCTGATATGCTTGTGAATTTCGTACTGTTAAAATCAAAAGCGCCTCTTTCTACATAATATTAAGTAATTAATCACAGTACATAATTACATGGGTTGATTCATTATGTATCTTGTAGGAATACAAGCTAAAGTTTTATTGGTGGAGCTCAAGGGCTGGTTGGAAACTTAAAGACTTAGCAAACAAAATTTATATTGGTCGAGAAGAATTGAAGATTGAGAAGAATTGATCGAGTTTCGTCCCAGGTAGCCATATTCCACAACTTCTTCCAAAAATTGTTTCGGAACCCCATTTCCATCCAACATAACCAATCCCTTCTTAATCGATTAGCACTTGATCGAGTTCCGTCCCAGGTGGCCATATTCCACAACTTCTTCCAAAAACTATTTAAGAACCCCATTTCCATCCAACATACCCAATTCTATCATAATCGGTTAAGAATTGATCGAGATCCATCCCAGGTGGCCTAATTCCAGAACTTCTTCCAAAAATCATTTAAGAACCCCATTTCTATCCAGCATACTCAATCCCATCGTAATCGGTTAATAATTAATCGAGTTTCGTCCCAGTGGCCCTATTCTGGGAATTACCCGGGAATAGGGAATAATTTCTTTTTGTAGGAGCTATATTCCCCAGACTCTTTTCCCAATTCCCCGTTTTCCAAAAGTTAATTCTGGCGATTGAGGAATAAATTTACCGGAAAATAATTTAATTATTCACGGTCGACACGCGATCGCGGTTTTTGTTGATACTTTAATCTAATTTTACTTAAAAAATAATTTTGTTTATTAAAGTAAAATATTGGATAATGGATATTAATATTTCCAATAAATATTACCAGTTTTCAGTATAAATTTACAGTTATAATATTGCTATAAGTACAAAATACAATAAATTTCCGTTAAATTCTATTCCCAGTTAATTCTTTCCTAAAATAGGTATGGAATAATAAACGTCAAAACTGCTATAATGGGGAATAATTTTTTCCCAAAAAGACTCCCCGAATCTATCCATCATAGTCGGTAATCGAAAAATGGAAAATAAAAATTATCTGTTAAATTGAGCGTCCGTTAAATCGGGGTCCGTTAAATCCAGGGTTTACTGTATATCGCTAAAAACAATTTCAAATTTTTCCAAAATCCCACTCCCCAAATGCACGAACTCCGCAAGGAACTGCAGTGTTTGGATAACCATCGACTTTTTGTAATTAGCGATGACATACGTGATTTTTAATTTTTGACCTTATGTTTTACCAAACATTTGCGTTTCAGATGAAGCTTAAACCCCGATTGGTTTTTTTTTTTGCTACGATGGAGGTAAGAAATTACTGCCCTAAGCCGAACGACAGGGTGGTAACTGAATGAGAGCAATCACTGTTTATTCCCGAGTTGTATTCTATTTTTCTTCAACTTCTTATAAGCAACTTTTTCTCAATATTATTATAATTTTAACAGTCAACATTTTAGAATTATATGTTTGAAACTTAAAATTGAAAGTTTCGCTACTAAATTAAACAGTAACTATCACTGGAAATATAATATTTTCATTTTATGAAATTGTGAGTCACACACATTCTAAAAATTATGGTACAATTTATAGATTATAAAGTGCACCATAATTTTTAGATTGTACACTCACATAAATTCAATTTAATAATATGAAAATTTTTCATTTTTAGAATGAAATAAAAACGTGTATTTAAATTTAGAAAATAACCTTTTTTAATTTAACTATTCTTAAATGTGGAAGCCATAAATGTAATATGTAAAAGAAATTAAATAGTACACTATTATAAATTTTCTAATATTAAAGTTAATGGAACATTTACCAAAATGTGCTGATAAATGTTTAAATAGTGTAAATTTGCAGGTAGAAGTAGATTGAACATACATTTACCAAATAGATAGGTACAATAAATGAGTACATTTCCCGGTAAATGTGGACAGTACACTAGTATAAATTTTCTAATATTAAAGTTAATCGAACATTTACCAAATTGTGCTGGTAAATGTGGAAATAGTCTAAATTTGCAGGTAGAAGTAGATTGAACATACATTTACCAAATGGATAGGTAAATGTGTACATTTCCCGGTAAATGTGGACATTCGCCGCATTTCGGACTTTAACCGTAACATATATATTGTATATATATATATATATTTATATATATATATATATATATATATATTTATATATATATTTGTTATATATATATATATATATATATATATATATATATATATGTGTGTGTGTGGCGTCTTGATAGTACACAAAGTCTTACATGCCTAATAAATGTAAACTAAACTTGTATGTGGCATTATTGATTTGCTTTTCTTAACACTCTTCTTAATATATTGTCGCCTTCGATTTTGGTCTCATCAAGCGGCACTTCATCATTAGTATCATCATCTGTGTCTATTTCGGTTTCTCTCAGGGTAGTCTTCCACATTTTTATATTATCTGCACTTGTTGTAGTTTTCTGCGGACCAGACGAATCACCAATTTTTTCGACGTCATATCGGTCATTAGGCTTTACTCTAGTCACTTTGTAAGGCCCCAGATATTTAGGCAGAATTTTCTGACTTGTTCCAAATTGTGTCTTCTTGATCGCTATGACATCATTTAACCTGTATTTTATTGGCTCTTTCCTTTTTTTATTAAAATTTCTCCTGTTATCTAATTGAATACGCTCTATGCTATTAGCTGCCTCTTTTCGTAATCCGTTTCGTTCCTCGTCAAAACTGTGGGCTATTGCATCTTCAATGGATTCCTTAAGCTGAATATCCTCTTTAACTCGCATTGATACACCAAATAGTAATTGGAAAGGACTCATTTGTATAGCACGTTGCCAACTAGAATTAATAAAAATTTGAAGCTCATTAACGTATTTGTACCAACCTTCTGGATTCTGCAATGACATCTTTGTTAATGCTGGAATTATTATGCGATGGATTCTTTCCACCTGACCGTTTCCTCTTGATACACCCGTTGTAATCAATATATGAAAAATATTCTCATCCGAACAATACTTTTGGAAATCATTAGAAGTAAATGCAGTACCTCTATCGCTAATTATTCTGGCTGGACTACCAAAATTTGTCTTTTGAAGATCAAGCTTTTGAATTACTTCGCTTGTAGATAATGATTTTACGGGACGGGATACATCCATACAAATTTTGTGAATCCATCAACTACGACCAATATATAGGTGTACTGTTTCTTGGTTGCCGTCATTGGCCCCAAATGATCAACATGATATGTTGACAACGGTAAATCTTCTTTTGGAATCGGATTGAGAAAACTTTCTTGTTTACCCGCCTTTCGTTCGGAAAGGATGCAGGGTAGACAATTCCGAATAACATTCTGAATTTTGACTAATAATCCAGGGATATATAGTATTCTCTTTTTAGCAGCTCCATCGTCTTCTTATACCCAAAGACACCTCTTTCGTGTGTATCTTTGATTATCTCGTACTGCATTCCCTGAGGTATACACAACATGTTAAACCCATCATCCCTAGTGCGATGTATCACTCCTCCGTATAGACAATAATTCTCGACTGGTCCTTTCTCTAGGCACTTTCTCAATATATTTAGGTGTTCATCGGTCTGTTGAGCTATTTTTACTCTTTCTATAAAATCATCAGCTATAACAGCAACTATTGGATACCGGCTCAACGCGTTTGCATGTCTCATTTTGGTGCCACTCCTGTGTTCGATGGTATAATCATAGTCTTGCAGAAGCATCGCCCAACCAGCAATTCGTGGTAATAGCTCTTTTTTCTCCACGGTAGCCTTAAATGCTGCGCAATCCGTTACAATTTTAAATGGTATACCCAGTAGATACACCCGAAACTTCTTCAATGCGCCTACTATAGCTAATACCTCTAGCTCATAGCTATTGTAATTTTCTTGAGCTTTGGTTGTCCGCTTACTGAAGTAATAAACTGGATGGTATGGCTGATCTTCATTTTTTAAGTGGAATAATATAGCACCAAACCCAAATTTTGAAACATCTGTATGTAATTCGGTTGCCCTTTTATTGCTGAAGATGTATAGTACTGGTGGATTGGACAAACGATATTGCAGTTCTTTAAACGCTTGTTCTTGTTTATGGCCAAAGTCAAACTTTTCATCTTTCTTCAAAAGTTGATACAGCGGGCGAGCGATTTCTGAGAAAGCTCCGATAAATTTGCGAAAATAACTGCATAGCCCAAAAACCTTTGGACACCTTTGATATTTTGCGGTTTAGGAAATTTCATAATCGCTTTGGTTTTGGCAGCAGAAGGTTTTATTGTACCATCTGTGATTTCGTAGCCTAAGTACTCGATACGCGTTGTTAAAAAGGAACATTTCTTCCACTTGATCAGAAGCCCATAGTCACTTGCCGTCTGGAGAACTTCTTTTAAAATATCAATATTTGATCCGAAATCATGAGTCGGAATGAGTATGTCATCCATGTAAACGTTAATTAATCTCTTCTCAACTGATTGCTTGAAAATCACATGAATAAATCGACTGAACACTGCCGGTGCCGTACACAATCCAAATCGCATAAAAAGGAATTCAAATTGACCAGACGGAGTGACGAATGAAGTATACTTTATACTTTTTTTATCGACAGGTACATGAAAAAACCCATTCTTTAGATCTAATGTAGTAAACACACGTGCGTCGTATAATTGATCGATTTGATCTTCAATAATAGGCAAAGGATATCGATCCATCACAATCTTTTTATTTAATCGTCGATAGTCCACACATAACCGTTTTGTACCGTCCTTTTTATTCGCAAGTACAACTGGGCTAGCAAAGTCTGAGTGACTAGGACGAATGATACCATCTCGTAGCCATTCCAACACTTGATCTTCGACAATTGTTCTTTCAGCAGGCGCCAATATCCTGGTGTTTGGTAAATAGGAATATTATCACTTAAAATTATTCGCATTTGGATAGGACTTTCTTTGGTTTTTGTTGGTACGTAACCAGTCACTAAACTATTGATTTCGTTGTGGTATTTTGTGTTTCCGATGTCCAAAGTATGTTCTCGGAAGGCGCAATAACAAGACGAATATAGTTATCGAAAATCTTGCTGATTTTGATTTCATTTTCCCTTAATTCAGTTTTAGTACCATGAAGTACATCATTGCCTATAATTACGCTACAGCTTATCATATTATCATCCGGTAAAACATGAACTCAAACATCAAATAATTCCCCATCAACTTCTAAAATACCATCAAACTTACCAGTAGTAATGACCGCTACATTGCCTACTCCCTTAATAGTGGTACCACGTCCATTTAGCTTTGGACATCCCAATTCATCATACGTACTACTGGCCATACATGTGATATCACTGCCGGTATCAAACAATGCTTTAACGTCGTGATTATTTATCTTTACAGATTTAAAGTTCCTATCGTTGAAAATAACCTTTTCAGAATTCGATATTGCCGTAGAGGTTTCGTGTAGTAGATGCTGGTATATTTTCAGACTTGGTGGCAGTTTGGTTCGTTTTACCACAATTTGGTGAAATGTGTCCAAACTCATTGCATTTGAAGCATTTTTTACCTTTTCTGCATTGTCGTCTGCTATGTCCTGCAATACCGCAATTATAACACCTCATCATGTTCCTTTTTGGTGAATGATTTATTGATGATTCACCGCTGTGATGCGGTTTACTAGCCTCAGAAGATTGTTTTGATTTAAATTTTTCGTATACTACAAGTTTATTTTTAAACTCCTTTACTGACGTTGCCCCGTATAATATGTATTGTTTTATTAATTTGTTTATCCACGATCCCATCAATAGTGTATTGGATGATGTCGATATCAGGCATATTTGTTAATGCACCAAGTTCTCGCATTGCCAGGAAATATTCATGTAACGTCTCCTTCGAATTCTTCACTCGCCCTATCATCTTAGAATGAATTTCAGCACTGGTAAATGTCTTCCCAAATTCTTCTCGCAAAAACTGGACTAGATTTTCATACGAGTTTATTTCTTTTGACGTGAGAATTGATAACTTCGCAGGACCGACTAATAATTTTTTACAGCAAACGAATTTTTCTAACGCATTCCATTTCATAATTATTACCGCTCGAATTCGTTAATCCAATTTTCAACAGGGTAAACATCAGAATTAGAACACCTTGTTAAAGTTAGCCGAAAGTTGTCAGCCGAAAGATAATGCAGATAGTGTCTTGACTAGTTCAGCCGAAAAATAAACAAATTATATATTAAATTGAAGTATCCCAGTCCAAAGTGACTATAAGTGACTATTCAATAGCCCATGACCATAGGTAGATTCTGAGTATATGGTTGGGGTGGGTCTGATGGGGTTATAGGGGTGAAATTTTGATTTTTCCTTTTCTCAACGATAAAATCGTTCGTCATTCGAAATTTTGGCATACAGACACCAATTTTACTATGCCGATTCGATAGCCCATGACCATAGGTAGGTTCTGAGTGTATGATTGGGGTGGGTCTGAGGGGGTTATAGGGGTGAAATTTTGATTTTCTCCTTTTCTCAACGATAAAATCGTTCGTCATTCGAGATTTTGGCATATAGACACCAATCTCACTATGCCGATTCGATAGCCCATGATCATAGATAGATTCTGAGTATATGGTTGGGGTAGGTCTGAGGGGGTTATAGGGGTGAAATTTTGATTTCCCTCATTTTTCGTCGATATAATCGTTCGTCATTCGAGATTTTAGCATATAGACACCAATCTCACTATGCCGATTCGGTAGCCCATAACCATAGGTAGATTCTGAGTATATAGTTGGGGTGGGTCTGAGGGGGTTATAGAGGTGAAATTTAAATTTTCCTCATTTTTCGTCGATATAATCGTTCGACATTTTGACATATAGACACCAATCTCACTATGCCGATTCGATCGCCCATGACCATAGGTGGATTCTGAGAATATGGTTGGAATGGGTCTGAGGGGGTTATAGGGTTATAGGGAGATTGGTGTCTATATGCCAAAATTTCGAATGTCGAACGATTATATCGACGAAAAATGAGGAAAATCAAAATTTCACTCCCCCTCAGACCCACCCCAACCATATACTCAGAATCCACCTATGGTCATGGGTGATT
>CAMZJQ010000386.1:0-25223 GCA_947310385.1 Nephrotoma appendiculata | reverse complement strand
TATGCCAAATACTCGATTAGTTCGCAGGGACAAATAAGCAAATTTATTTGCGATTTTACTATGGTCATATATCTACACCACATATATCTACACCACTAGTTAATTTTATAATATTTATATTCAAAGGATAAGTGACTTCAAACTACAATAAGTATCCCTAGAAAAAATCGCAAATAAATTTGCTTATCTGCGCTTGAAAATAATCGAGTATGTATTTGGCATCATGCAAATTCTTTACGGCTCTAAATGCATTACCTAATTGGATTTTATTAAAGTTTTTTTTATTGTTTATTTACATTTAGATGCACGAAGGTTCACGATGATTGTATTGTTCTTATATGTAACTAGCTGACCCGGCGAACTTCGTACCGCCTCAAAATCAATAAATGTTGCTAAAGTTATTATAGCTTAATTAAATTGAGTTTTTTATTAAGATAAAATGAATTTCTCTCTCTCTCTCTCTCTCTCTGGCACTATATCCTATCAAGGGATTTGGCCGCCTCAAATAAGGTTTCATAATCATATTTTCATTTCGGATAATGACTAATGAGTGATTAATTCATTGATCCAAACCAGCCGTGCAATTTTTTCCTTGTCACTACCGGGAATCGAACCCGAGGACCTGCGGAGCGGATAAAATGAATACTCCAAATTAATTAAATTTAACCAAAATGAAATATATTTTAATTACATTGAAATGAATGTAATTCACGTGGCAGCAAGGCTTTCGTTTTATTGAATTGATTCGAAATGATTCGCGTAGCATTGTTGTACTACTTTCTTTTCAACTATTTGCTGGGTGGGTTGCAATAGGGTCGATTCCCTTCAGTAAAGCATCTTGTGATCTACGACAATTTTGTTTTAGTGTCAGGAGCGAGAACGAACAAAGCGGATGGTTTGCCGACACGTGAACGTGCTACGTACAATTGGCCGTGAGAGAAACATTCATTTTCTAGATTCAAGCCACAAACACTCAAGGATGGGCTTGTGATTTGTTGATCGTCATGACGAATGCAAGACGAATCGGAAATTGAATTCGTTTAAACTCGAATAACATATCGGTTGGGATCATCAGAATTCTCAGAATAAGAACTTCCTCACCTTTGAACTTTCCTTGAGTTTTCTCAATACCAAACGCGTTCCGTTACATAGTTTTGATTGTATCAGGTTACGTAGCATGATGATTACCGCACCAACTTTCAGTTCTAAATTGTGAGGTGGCAAGCCAACCAGATCCAATGAGTTTAAAATTTCAGTTGGATAGTTGGTTGCTTCGTTTTTGTTTGTCACACAATCGATAGATTTGAAGCAATGAAGTAGATCGACGATTAGATTTTGAATTGTGAAATTTAAATGATCCACAACTTTGTTCTTTGCCGCAAGAATTACTCGTTCACTCACCCAATTGTGATTGTTTTGGTTAGTAATGATGTTCGGAACACTTTGTTGATGAGCTAGTTCTTCGTTGAGACAAAATTGCAAAAGTTCTGAGGAAACGAAATCCGTTCGATTTGTCGACCGGAACACGGCTATTACCGACAGTCAGCAACTGCTTGAGAAATCTTCGGCAGATGGATCGTTTAGCCACAGACAATCAAATTAAATTTTTCTTTCGAGCTAAAAAATGAAAACAAAATATATTTCTGATAATTCCAATGTCATCGTTGTATCTGTCATTTTTCGTTAAACTGCGTATACGTATAAGCAAAAAAAAACAAATGTTTTCGGTTGGTTGCGGCTATTTACAGAAAATGAACTCGCAGTTTAAATTTTTACGTTTACATATAGGATGAAATATCTCTCTTAGGTTGTCTTTGGTTTAACAATTTAACTCGCATGTTTGTCGTCAGCTGAAGTTTCATCACATAGCACCACGCAGAGTCGATGATTTGAGGCAAGCGTTTATTTCATCGAAAGCGGTCGGTCTTGGCATCACTGGTATTTTTTGACGGAAATCGCCGGACAGTTGAATCATCGCGCCTCCAAAACATCTTGAGTCATTGCGTAGATCTTTCATAGTTCGATTAAGTGCTTCCAATGCGCATTTGTGCGCCATTGTACATTCATAATCGATGATGATTTTACTTGCTACCAAAACTTTCGCCATTGCTGAGTGTTTTGTAATGTTGCAAGTCGGGTTTTCAGCCGATTGAAGGTTTATCGACAATTTCAACGCTATGCAACTGCTACAGCAATATCGGGTCTCGCACGAACAGTTGCCAAAATCAATGACATGAGGAAAGCCTTCCCAGTTCTCCCGGGCGCATCGAAGAAAAATAATCCACCATTTCCATCATGAATTATACAGCTAAGTACATAAAATAAAAAAAAATTGGATAAAAAATAAAATGGTAAATGTGCATGCAGCCTCCAGTCGGATTCGTATCCAGTACTTTGCGGTCCAAGCGCCGAAGCTTTAACCACTGCACCACTCGTCACATACAAACTACACCTACAAAATTCATATAAAAAAATGTTTTTTTATTAGATTTTTGGGACATACCTTTTGAGTTTTTCCGACTTTTCTTTTTTCCTAAACCACCACTGTATTGAGACGAACAAAATAAAAAAAAAACAAAATGAACTAAATGTATGAGAAAATGAATTTTCTTGATAAATTTTTATTTGGTGAATTTTTCCGATGTTTTAATAGTTATTATGCTATTCGGAACGGAGTCAAATCCAACAAAACAAAAATCATAAAAATCGGTCCAGCCGTTCTTGAGTTATAAATGGTGTAACTAACACGACTTTGTTTTATTTATATAGATGATGATTTTACTTGCTACCAAAACTTTCGGCATTGCTGAGTGTTTCGCTATGTTGCAAGTCGGATTTGCAGGCGATTGAAGATCTAACGACAATTTCAACGCTGAGCAACTGCCACAACAATATCGAATCTTGCACAAATAGTGGCCGAAATCAAAGATATGAGGAATGCTTTCTCAGTTCCACCGGGTGCATCGAAGAAAAATAAAAATATGCATCATGAATTTTATAGCGAAGTAGATAAAAAAAAAATTGGATAAAAAATAAAACACAAATTTGCATGCAGCCTCCAGTCAGATTCGAATCCAGTACTTCACGGCCCATAAGCATCGAAGCTTTAACTATTGCACCACTCGTTACATACAAACTACACCTACAAAATTCATATAAAAAATGGTTTTTTATTAGATTGTTGGGGTTTTTCTTTTGAGTTTTTCCGATTTTTTTTTTCCTAAACCACAGTGGTGAGATGAAAAAAATCAAAAAAAAAATCATCGAAATAAGTGAATCCATTCTCTAGATATCATCATAAAAACCATTCCATACAAAATGTATGAGAAAATGAATTTTCTTGATAAATTTTTATTTGGTGAATTTTTCCGATGTTTTAATAGTTATTATGCTATTCGGAACGGAGTCAAATCCAACAAAACAAAAATCATAAAAATCGGTCCAGCCGTTCTTGAGTTATAAATGGTGTAACTAACACGACTTTGTTTTATTTATATAGATGATGATTTTACTTGCTACCAAAACTTTCGGCATTGCTGAGTGTTTTGCTATGTTGCAAGTCGGATTTGCAGGCGATTGAAGATCTAACGACAATTTCAACGCTGAGCAACTGCCACAACAATATCGAATCTCGCACAAATAGTGGCCAAAATCAAAGATATGAGGAATGCTTTCTCAGTTCCACCGGGTGCATCGAAGAAAAATAAAAATATGCATCATGAATTTTATAGCTAAGTAGATAAAAAAAAAATTGGATAAAAAATAAAACACAAATTTGCATGCAGCCTCCAGTCAGATTCGAATCCAGTACTTCACGGCCCATAAGCATCGAAGCTTTAACTATTGCACCACTCGTTACATACAAACTACACCTACAAAATTCATATAAAAAATGGTTTTTTATTAGATTGTTGGGGTTTTTCTTTTGAGTTTTTCCGATTTTTTTTCCTAAACCACAGTGGTGAGATGAAAAAAATCAAAAAAAAATCATCGAAATAAGTGAATCCATTCTCTAGATATCATCATAAAAACCATTTTATACAAAATGTACGAGAAAATGAATTTTCTTGATAAATTTTTATTTGGTGAATTTTTCCGATGTTTTAATAGTTATTATGCTATTCGGAACCGAGTCAAATCCAACAAAACAAAAATCATAAAAATCGGTCCAGCCGTTCTTGAGTTATAAATGGTGTAACTAACACGACTTTGTTTTATTTATATAGATAAGTAGATGAAATAAAAAAAAATTGGATAAAAAATAAAATGTTAAATGTGCATGCAGCCTCCAGTCGGATTCGTATCCAGTACCTTGCAGTCCAAGCGCCGAAGCTTTAACCACTTTTTTTTTTTTTTTTCTCAAATCAAGGCTTTATTTAATGTATTGTTCTTTTTCAACTTTATGTTTAGGCCAAAGCTGATTGAAAAATGCCTTTACATTTACATTTATTTGTGCATAATGCTCAGTCGAGGCTCGATGCATGTATTTTAATATTTATATAAACCAATGGGTGTGTTTACGTTATTTTGAGATTAATTTCAAATTTTAACTTAATCGTGATAGGCTCAAAAAGTTAAAAAAAGGCCTGGTCACTTTTTAGGCGAAATAAGTCCGAGAGTGATGGTGGTGTGGTTTTGGGCTGCTGGCTTCAGTGTTCGCAACCCTCCACCACTCCCACTTTCGGCTCGTTATTCGTTATAGGATTTTTTTGTCGTTCATCTGTTGCTAGCCTGTTGCTTGGATTGGTCCGGTTGCGCCGTGGTGGGTCGTGGGTGTCGTTTGGCTTAGCCACCAATATTTATCCCGTTTTCTTGCGTCTTTATGTGTATCTATAACGATATTTGAAAATTTATATCGATTATGCAATGGATACTCAGCTGGATTGTTGAAAAATTCTGGGAATCCCTTCTCGTTTTGTCGCCTTTCCAGGTGATATATCGGTGGGTATCTGGTTCCCATTTGTTCGATGTATCCCTTCTTGTCACAGTAGATAAATGTTTCTGGTCCAGGGTTCTTTTGTGGTTCACAGCTCTTTTCGTTTATTTTGTCCTCGGTAAAGTACGGGGCGAATATTAACGAGTTATCTCTATTCTCAGTCGATCTCCTAATATGGTTTCGGACCAATGTGATTATGTGTAGATCTATTCTGTCGGACCCATATTTATTGTATTGTACCTGGTTCGATATGTATTTCCGATAATTTGTGTTTGCTTTGCGGAATGCTCCGTGGCAGTGTCGGAGGCACTTCCTTTCGAACACACGTAACTTTTCCATCGTGTTTGGTCCGACGTTCCACCATATAGGACAACCGTAAGTTAGTATTGGGCGTACCAATGATTTGTAGCATATGTATTTCACCCTTGTTGCGATTTTGTTCGTGAAGAATATCCTTCGGTTTAGTTGCAAGATCTTTTTTGCCTTCTCGATCTGTCCGTATATGTGCGCATCTAAATACAGCAGTTTATCGAGGTGAATCCCGAGATATTTAACTGATGGCTTTTGCACACAGGTCGTACCAGCTATTTTAATTTGGAATTCCTTCCAGTGGCGTTGTGTATTGCTCTGTGCTAGCTGGTAAGGTTTTCTGAACAGGATTGTTTCACATTTTGCCGGGTTAATTTTGATTCTCCATGTGTGCAAATAATCCATTGTAAAGTCTACCGCCTGTTGTATGTTTTGTGTTATTTTTTGAATTTTGTCGTGTGTTCCATAGATCACCAGGTCGTCTGCATAAGCTATTGTTTGTATATCCTGCGTGTTTAATCGTTCATTTTCAATTAATTTTTTGGTATACAAATTAAATAGTATTGGCGCCGTAATTGACCCCTGTTGTAACCCGTTGTATATGTTGAACGTTTTGTTGGAAATTTCTTTGCCATTAGTTGTTTTAAATTGTCTGTCATACAATAGTTCGTGTAGTAGTTGTATTGTGTCGGGGCTGAACTGCATTTCGTGTAATTTGTATAGTAGTCCATCGAGCCACACCGATTCGAATGCCTTCTCCATGTCTATTAGTACTGTTCCGGTCACTTTTCGTTGGTTTAGGTTTCGGCAGACGTCTGAGGTTAGTTTAGTTATCGCGTGAATTGTGGAGTGACCATGTCTAAAGCCGAATTGGTTATCTGGCATTAACTTGTTTTCCGTTGTATGTTCATATATTTTCTCGTAGATTATTATTTCATATATTTTTCCCAGATTAGACAATAAGCTTATTGGGCGGTAGTTTTCCGGGTTCTTGGGTGATTTGCCTCTCTTGTGTATTGGGTAGATTTTCGCTGTTTTCCAGATTTTCGGGAACGTTCTATTGTTTAGGCAGTGGTTTATTAGGCTGCAAATTTCTTGTAGTATCTCGACTGGCAAGTGTTTTAATACGACGCACGGTATGTTGTCTAGTCCGTACGATTTCTTTGTATTTAGACATTTAGTGATAGCTGTTAGTTCGTCTGTGTCTGTAAAATAATGTCTGTTATTGACGTTACTATTGTTTACTTGTGGGTTTAGTGTAGTGTTATTTTGTGTGAATTGTGTTTTTGTTACATGGTTTAGTTTATTTTGTGCATATTGTTGTTTTAGTGGGTCTATTCTTTGTCTAATGATCCGCTCGTGGTGCGGTTTGCCAAGCGTCGTATTCTGAATTGTTGTTTTTTGTATATAGTGCCCGATGATGTTTAGGTTGTCCTGTTGTTCGCAGCTACTATAATGGGTTCCTTGTTTCTCCATCTTCGTCCAGTCGATATTTAATGCGTGCATGGAGTTTGTTTCGTCTTCGTCTATTTCCAGTTTTTTAATCTCTTTTTCTTGTGTTTGATTTGCGTTTGCCGTGATCGTCTTTATTTGACTAAACATTTTTGGCCCTGGTTTAATGTTTGTCATGTGTTCCGTCCATTTTTTGTTTACCTCCATCTGTACATTTTGTGCAATCAGTTCATTTATCCTTTTAATTTCTGCCTTCAGTGTTGTAATTTGTGGGTTTGTTATTCTCCCCGTTCTTCTGCCGTTTTTTAGTTGTGTGATTCTATTAGATTTTTGTTTATAAAGGTTTTTTATGTTATTATTTATATAACACTCCATATTATTTTTCCGTATTATTTTTGGGATCGTTTGTTTTATATTGTTTGTGATTATTTGTGTTATTGTGTTTATATGAGTTTCTATTTCGGTATCCGTAATATTTCTGTCAATAGGTATTATTTGTGTTATGTTATTGTTTTTTAGGTGTTTGTGATATGCTTTTTGTAGTTTTGCTTGCCAGACGGGCCAATCTGCTTTATTGAAGTTAAATTTTAATTGTGTATCTGCAGTTACATTAATTGTGTCTAGTTTAAATGAATTATTGTCGTTATTGTAGTTGTTGCAAATTATCTCTATCGCCTTATGGTCGCTATCGTACGTGTGTGCCGGTATTTCTCCTAGGTCGTTTGTTTGTATGTTTAGCCTAATATCAATAATAGCGAAGTCTAATATATTATTTGATCGTGGGAACGTGGGGCTGTCTGGTTTGTATATCTGCGCCTTGTATTCGATGTTGTGTGCTTCCATCCAATCGTTGAGTTTTGTTCCTCTTACATTGGTTGCTGAATTTCCCCAGTTTGGATGCGTCGCATTTAGATCTCCTGCTATTATGTAGAAATTTTTCGGATTTTTAAGGTCGTATTTGGTAAATATTTGATGCCATTCATTTTGGAAGTGCGATTCCGTTATTGTGCGGTTACAGCTCGAGCAGTAGATTGCAAACACATACAAAAATTCGTTGTTTCTAGTTAGTTTTATTTTTATCAATGTGTACTCTATGCCTGAGTTCAAGCTTTCATTATTTGTTTGTATTTGCTGGTAAATGTATTTGTTTTTAATTATTATTGCGGTACCACCTGCTTGTTTGCTGTATGCTCTGTCCTGTCTGATTATGTTGTAATTTTTAAATGTTATTGTGTGTCTAGGGCTTAGTTTTGTTTCACTTAATAACATGATGTCTGGGTTGTGGTTGTTTAGGAACTCCAACAAATTGAGTCTTCGTTGAGTATTTATTAGGGAGTTAACATTTATAGCTATTATTTTTAGTTTGTTGTTGGGGGTGCTGCTCATTTCACTAGCTGTTGAATGAGTGCAAGTAGCGTCGATATCTGTTCTCCCTGTTGGGCTACTATTTCAGCCACTTTGTCGATTTTGTTTGATAGTAACTGGATTGTTTGAGAGTTATCATTGTTTGTTGTTGTTGTTGTGTTTGTTGTTGATTTTGCTGTCTGCCTTCCTCCACCCTTCAGCATTTCTGCGAATGAGCCGTTCTCCTGGCTGACATATGTGTGTTTTGTAATCGGGATTTGTTCTGGTTTTTTATTGCGTTTTTCGTTGATCCGCTCTTTAAGTCTGTTTAATGTTGCCTGATATATTGGGCAGCCTTTGTATGAGGCTGGATGTCCTTTGGCATTGCAGTTAGTGCAATATACTTCCTCTTTGTTAATCTTGTCTTTTATTGCGCATTGTCCTGGATCATGTTGTTGGTCGCACTTGACGCATCTATATTTTAGGTTGCAGTTTGCAGCTGCGTGTCCGAATCTCTGGCATTGATGACACTGCATGATGATGTCGGATTTTTTTAGCGATTCCCATGTTACGGTCTGATAATTTATCGTTTTGATGTTATAAATGAGCCCCATGTTAGTGTCAGGAACACATTGTACAATGTAAAGTGGCAGTTTCCTGTCTTGACTAGTTGATTGTTTTGTTTTTAGTTGTGTAATGGTTTTCACTATTATATTGTGTTGTTCTATTAATGTTTTTAATTCCTCTAGATCTTCGTTTTCGTGTAAGCCTTTAAGTACTATAGTTTTAGGCTTTTCGTCTTTTGGCGTATAGGTGAAGTATGGAGTGTTTACTTCGCTTAGGGTTTGTTTTGCTTCCTTGTAATTGTCTATTGTTTCTGTTTGTAGAGTATGTTTATTGTTGCTTACTCTTTTTATGTGAAAGTCTTCTATGTTTAGTCCTTTCATTAATTGTATAGTGTCCTTGATTGTTTGATTGTGTATATGTATTGGTGGTGGTCTGCTAATTTTTTTTGGTAGCGTTGTTGATGTTGTTTCCGCTTTCTTGTTAATCGCTGTCATTTGTGGTTGTTGTTGTTGTACCACCTTTTTGATTGGTACTGTACATGCCTTGTTTTTCTTTTTAACTGTTTTTTTAACTATTTCAAAGAGAGGCGTGTCTTCGTCCTCGTCGTCTGCCGTTACCTCTGTGATATCAATGTCTTCACTTTCGATTCCACTGAATCGGTTTTGAGTTGTCATTGTTGTTGTTGTTGTTGATGTTGTTGGTTGTGGGATTATGTTAGGTTTTGTGTTTTGTACCTGTGATGCATTTTGTAGCTCGTTGTTCTTCTTGTTGAGATCCGCTATAACCGCCATCATGGTTTGCATTTGGCCTTTTAACTCGATGATGGTGTTTGTCAACTCACTATTCTCGTCCGTTAATTGCTGCGCCTTAGCTTGTGCTATTGTAGTTAGGGATAGTCGACGTTTTATTTGAGCGTCTATACCCACTGCTGCCAGTTCTTCCGTTGAATTTGTTTTTTTTTTCGATAACACTAATTTACTAATATTATTATTATTTTTTTCTACCGTTGAAGGATTAGCGGGTGTTTTGATTATCACTTTTGCGGCAACGTCGTCATCAGAACCCCCTGGTTCATGTGATCGTTTTGCTGACTGCCCGGCCGCACTGGCAGCGCCGTCCTCAATGCCGTCCATTTCTAATACGCACTATCACTTATATTGATGTGTTTACACTACTGATTGTTTTCACAATTTTATTTTTATTTTTTTTCAATTTAATGTTTATTGAATATTATATAATTTAGAACAAGTAAAATTTTTGTTTACCCACTAACCTATGTTCTTCTTACCGTAATTACTGGTTACCATGTGGTTTGCCCCGTTCTTTAACAGCTTTCTGCACTTACTGTCTGTGCTTTCACTAAAATGTCTCACTGTATGTGATACCTCCTCATACGCGACTGTTTTATGTATGGTGGTACACTATGAATCACATCACGACTTAAACTAGCACTTAAATAATTATTATTCACGTTTGAATTCATCACAAGAGTTACACTTTTTAATTATTAATACAACACATACACGAGAGTTTGTGTATGGTGATCATTTAAACTATTCACTATAATTACTTATAACTACACTGTTTATGTTAGGCACACCTATTACTACACTATAATTTAAGCACTAGACCCATTACCAAAAAAAAATTTTAAAAAAACTCAAAAAATTTTGTATATCAAAAAAAAATAAAAAATAAAAAATTTTACAAAATTATTTATAAAACCACGTTTTTATTTTCTATATCGCACCATTTTACGGTATATCAAATCACTGTTATTTTTCCACTTCATATTTTACCATGCACACACGAGCGTCTGTGTATGCCGTTTAAATCACTATAAACTATACTCACTTAATTATACACTATCCCATAACCAACTTATAATTACACAATAATCACTAATAAATAACTAATAATCACTATATCACTATAATTGTTTTAGCACATAGTTTGTAAATATTTCTAGAGAAATATTTTATAACTGTTCACTGTTTTATTATTTTATTTTATTTTTTAAAAGCACTAATAGAATTTATGTGTTGACTGTTCAACGATCACGATTGTACTGAAGCTTTAACCACTGCACCACTCGTCACATACAAACTACACCTACAAAATTCATATAAAAAAATGTTTTTTTATTAGATTTTTGGGACATACCTTTTGAGTTTTTCCGACTTTTCTTTTTTCCTAAACCACCACTGTATTGAGACGAACAAAATAAAAAAAAAACAAAATGAACTAAATGTATGAGAAAATGAATTTTCTTGATAAATTTTTATTTGGTGAATTTTTCCGATGTTTTAATAGTTATTATGCTATTCGGAACGGAGTCAAATCCAACAAAACAAAGATCATAAAAATCGGTTCAGCCGTTCTTCAGTTATAAATGGTGTAACTAACACGACTTTGTTTTATATATATAGATAAGTAGATGAAATAAAAAAAAATTGGATAAAAAATAAAATGGTAAATGTGCATGCAGCCTCCAGTCGGATTCGTATCCAGTACCTTGCAGTCCAAGCGCCGAAGCTTTAACCACTGCACCACTCGTCACATACAAACTACACCTACAAAATTCATATAAAAAAAAGATTTTTTATTAGATTTTTGGGGCTTCCCTTTTGAGTTTTTCCGACTTTTCTTTTTTCCTAAACCACCACTGTATTGAGACGAACAAAATAAAAAAAAAACAAAATGAACTAAATGTATGAGAAAATGAATTTTGTTGATAAATTTTTATTTGGTGAATTTTTCCGATGTTTTAATAGTTATTATGCTATTCGGAACGGAGTCAAATCCAACAAAACAAAGATCATAAAAATCGGTTCAGCCGTTCTTCAGTTATAAATGGTGTAACTAACACGACTTTGTTTTATATATATAGATAAGTAGATGAAATAAAAAAAAATTGGATAAAAAATAAAATGGTAAATGTGCATGCAGCCTCCAGTCGGATTCGTATCCAGTACCTTGCAGTCCAAGCGCCGAAGCTTTAACCACTGCACCACTCGTCACATACAAACTACACCTACAAAATTCATATAAAAAAATGTTTTTTTATTAGATTTTTGGGACATACCTTTTGAGTTTTTCCGACTTTTCTTTTTTCCTAAACCACCACTGTATTGAGACGAACAAAATAAAAAAAAAACAAAATGAACTAAATGTATGAGAAAATGAATTTTGTTGATAAATTTTTATTTGGTGAATTTTTCCGATGTTTTAATAGTTATTATGCTATTCGGAACGGAGTCAAATCCAACAAAACAAAGATCATAAAAATCGGTTCAGCCGTTCTTCAGTTATAAATGGTGTAACTAACACGACTTTGTTTTATATATATAGAAGATAAGTAGATGAAATAAAAAAAAATTGGATAAAAAATAAAATGGTAAATGTGCATGCAGCCTCCAGTCGGATTCGTATCCAGTACCTTGCAGTCCAAGCGCCGAAGCTTTAACCACTGCACCACTCGTCACATACAAACTACACCTACAAAATTCATATAAAAAAAAGATTTTTTATTAGATTTTTGGGGCTTCCCTTTTGAGTTTTTCCGACTTTTCTTTTTTCCTAAACCACCACTGTATTGAGACGAACAAAATAAAAAAAAAACAAAATGAACTAAATGTATGAGAAAATGAATTTTGTTGATAAATTTTTATTTGGTGAATTTTTCCGATGTTTTAATAGTTATTATGCTATTCGGAACGGAGTCAAATCCAACAAAACAAAGATCATAAAAATCGGTTCAGCCGTTCTTCAGTTATAAATGGTGTAACTAACACGACTTTGTTTTATTTATATAGAAGAAGATAAGTAGATGAAATAAAAAAAAATTGGATAAAAAATAAAATGGTAAATGTGCATGCAGCCTCCAGTCGGATTCGTATCCAGTACCTTGCAGTCCAAGCGCCGAAGCTTTAACCACTGCACCACTCGTCACATACAAACTACACCTACAAAATTCATATAAAAAAAAGATTTTTTTATTAGATTTTTGGGGCTTCCCTTTTGAGTTTTTCCGACTTTTCTTTTTTCCTAAACCACCACTGTATTGAGACGAACAAAATAAAAAAAACAAAATGTACTAAATATATGAGAAAATGAATTTTCTTGATAACTTTTTTTTGGTGAATTTTTCCAATGTTTTAATAGTTATTATGCTATTCGGAACGGAGTCAAATCCAACAAAACAAAGATCATAAAAATCGGTTCAGCCGTTCTTCAGTTATAAATGGTGTAACTAACACGACTTTGTTTTATTTATATAGATGATAAAACAAGCAACACGAAGAATGGACATGTCTTCAAAAAAAATATGATAAAGTATACCATCATAGACTCCCAGATGTCTTTTATGGTGTTATGCTAGTCGAGCCAAGATCAAGATGAAGACCAATTTTTTACATAATAAAAATCAAGTAAAACCTTCTTCAAGAAGAAGAATTATTTATTATTCTGGTTTAATATTTAAAAAAAAATATGTGCGTCTCATTTTAAGAAAATTTTAAATAAAATTACGAAAATAAAGGCCATGGTTTAATTTATCTATTATTATTTCATTTGTCGGAAAGTGGTAAATTTCCGTTTAAAAAGGAAAAACTGTTGTAGTGGTTCTATATTTCAGAAACATTGTCTTTCACTGACTGACAAATTTATTGATAATGTGGAATTGTACGTTCACTTCTCTGTAAGGAAAACAATACAGAAATTTAAGAAAGTTACTATATCACTTTAAAAGTAGTTTTATTAAGTCTCCTTATATTAAGTATTTTTTGTAAATTTAAAAAAAATTACTGAAGTAATATTCCTCAAGCTAATTAACAATTGTCTCTTGTGGAAAATTTTTATAACAAATGATGTCTTCACAATAAGAACAATTACAGTGGGCATGACTAAATGAATTAAAAACGAATTCTTTAACCCAATGAAATATACTTAAACCAAAAATTGATTGTTTATGATAGTATACTAAAAACCAGTATAATTTACTTGTTTGATTTTTTCAAGTTTAACAATATCTGATACATCGTATTAATGAAATATTCTTCGGCTACATAGTAAAGAATATTTATTTGTATTAATAGCGGGATTCTTCAATAATATGCAATTATTTTTTTGGGTGTCCGAGTCGGACAACCGGTTTACATACGATCTTTTGCCTTGAGCGATGCGTCGAATAAATTTTCCGTTAAACTGGCCGGCAAATTCAAACCCGCGGTTATCTCTAGTAAAGTAGGTCAAGTCGCCTATTCCGTTCAAGATTTGAGTGGCAAAACTTTAGGAACATACGAGGGTATATCAAAAAGTCTTGCAATATCATATGAAAAAAAAGAGTGAGTGAGACAACAATATATTTTTCAAAACCATTTTTTGTCGCGATGAAACTTCTAGAAGAACATTTCGATGTAAATTTTACAGTTCGTTTGTTTTTGTCAATTTAGTAACACGTGTTTTGAATTTTTCTTAAAATGAATGAAATTGAATATCGCGCCATTATTAAATTTTTCTGTAAAGATGGACGAAATGCAATTTATATATTCAACTATATATCAAAAGTTTACGGCGAATCTGCACCATCATATGCCACAGTAACAAGGTGGGTAAAATTATTCAAAAGTGGTCGGGAGTCATTAGTAGACGACAACCCCTCGGGTCGGCCAGCAGATGCTATTAGCCATGAAAACGTAATTTTGGCCGAATCTATTGTATTGGAGGACCGGCGTATTTCTGTTCCAGGGTTAGCGTGGAGACTTTCCCTTTCAAACGGTACCACATATACTATATTACATGACCACCTTCACATGTCGAAAGTAAGTGCGCGATGGGTTCCCCGTTTGTTGAATGCAGAACAAAAAAAAATGCGTGTTCAAACTTCAAAGGCGATTTTAGATATGTACAAAGAAGATCCAGAAAATTTCTTGGATAACATAATAACAGGCGATGAAACATGGCTTCATCACTGGGATCCGGAATCCAAACAAGAATCGATGCAATGGATTAAACGTAGTGAACCACCACCAAAGAAATTCAGAACTCAACCGTCTGCTGTTAAGGTTTTGGCAACAATTTTTTGGGATTCTGAAGGAATTTTGATAATCGATTATATGCCACCGAAAACCACAATCATAGGCATATATTACGCAGAGGTTTTCCGAAAATTGAAAAAAGCGATCCGGGAAAAACGGCCAAGGAAAGTTAGGAAAAAAATCTTGCTTCTTCACGACAATGCACCAGTGCACAAGGTTAATATTGCTCAAGCTGCATTAAAAGACTGCGGCTTCGTGGAAATTCCGCATCCACCGTACAATCTAGACTTGGCACCCAGTGACTAGTTTCTGTTTCCCAATTTGAAAAAAATACTAGGGGGCCGGAAATTTTCCAGTGACTATGAAGTACAGTCTGTTGTAAATTAATATTTTATGGAGCAAAAGAAATCTTTTTTTTTAGAGGGTTTAGGCAAGTTAATTGATCGATATGACAAATGTATAAACCTTAAAGGAGATGATGTCGAAAAATAAAAATATGGCTGTCTCACTCACTCTTTTTTTTCATATGATATTGCAAGACTTTTTGATTTGCCCTCGTACCATGTAAAAGATATCCGTGCATAAGGCATGATTCAGTCGATTACAATGTTGGTTTGTCGCGGTAAAATTGGTATATATTTCGATTAATTTATTTTGATTTTTTTGTGTATTGTGGTATTTTAGGCCGGGTTATGAGACATCGCAGGGTGTGGGACGTTCCCACGTTTGTTATGACTTCACGGTCATAACAAGGCTTCGCGCACCTTGTGCAACGAAATTGACCGACATGAGTGGGTTGCGAAAACCAAAATTGAATCTCTTTCGTTACTGAATTAGATCAACCATCCAGAGCTTCAGTGTGGTACTTGTTTTGCTACGGCTCAGGGATTGGTGTGGGATTTCCAAAGTTGGATAGAAGCTGGTTGAGGACCACCAATCATAAATATAAGAAAAAGAGAGAGAACCAGTCACAGACCATATTACCACCTCAAAGCAAATCCAATTAATTTACCCCACCCCATTATTTTACCCCACCCCAACAACCTTAATTTAATTATTCATCTTTTAATTACCGATGACAAAAATATTTGAAAATAATTCAATAGATTCATGTTACTCCATTTTTATCTTAAAATCTAATAATATTTAAATTGAGAGACAAAAAAAAACATTAATAATTACTTGAAATGGTAGCAAGAACCAACCAAATCTCAAGGATTTTTTAGTTACTTTAAAGTTTTTTAATTTAATGTTGATTTAAATTTTTTTTTTGTATTTAATTTATTTATAGTCTAAAGTTAATTTAATATTTTTTTTCCAATTGTTTTAAATTTAATTTTAATTTAGAAAAAAAAAAATTGCGAGTAAAACTTGAATTACAAAAAAAAATATGGACTACAAAAACAGACGAAGTGTTATTTTTTCCGTTTATTTAATGAATCAAGCATCAAAGCCAAAATTCAAACCGGAATTGTACTATCTAATGTAATTTAATTGTAATTAAAATTTATTGTAATTAAATGTTGCCAATAAGGGCACTAAGTACGTAAAATAAGTAAAAATATAACAGAGTCCATAATTACAAGAAAAATAAACGAAGCGATGAAAACGTCGCAAATCCACACACGCAAGTCGTTGATCCGGTATGATGTAATTTATATTACACCGCGGTATATTTTGATGTACATTCAAAAATCTTAACACTGAAACAATGTTTTGTTGCTGACGATAATACCGTCTACCGAGGCTGTTTTTGCATCATGTCCCTGACAATACTAATATAAATATGTATTGGCTTCTATGAAGGTCCACAGTACCAAAGGAAACCACCGTTGATACACTTTATCTGGTTTTGTGACCTATTACACCGTAATACAAAAAAATCCATTATAAAATGTGTAAAACAAAATACCTGAAGATCAGCTGATCGTTTATAAAGTAATGCGGCAGCACGGCATGACAAGGTTGGTTGGATTTTAGGTTTATCAGCTCACAACCTTTTCAACACTATGATTCACACAAAACCTTTTTTTTGGAAATCCATTTTCTTTGGAACACAGTTTATTAGAATTGTAAGCACCGATTAACACTATGCCATCGGTTAACTCGTTCGTGACCAAGTTATGTATTGTTTTTCGTTATGCCGCATAAATTTTTCGGAACATTTTTTTTCTTATCTTTTTTTTTTTAGTATTGTTTTTCTCACGCACAACTGTCTTAACTTTTTTTTCGCCATGAACACATGAACACTCAAGAGAAAAACGGATTACGCGATACCGGCACCTAATAACATAATAATAACACTGTCATTCGTTTTCAGTTTTTTTTTTCTTTACGTTTTATTTATTTACCGAGGCCTTTGTTCAGGGTTCATAACTTAAATGTTTTTATGAGGGAAGGTTGTTAGCCTGCCGCTCAACCCGCTTGTTACGTGTGTGGGTCACGTACTGGTGAGAATCTTAAGGCATCCAGTCCTACCTTGAAACACATTTATATAGCGAGCCGCTTGATACAAGACAGACGCCCGCTTCAGCCGCTCCTAACCTGGAGAACAGACGCTGATTTGGTATTGGTTTTAGGGCGCCAATAACCCGCCCTGACATGTAGTGTCCATGACTATAAACAGGATTTAGTCTGCTCGTCTCCACTACACCGCCTGATTCATTTAGCGTTACCCAGGGAGCACCGGCGAGGAGGTATGAATCTAGGACTTCGCCCCCCCATAGTGAGAGGAGCATAGTGAGTGAGGACCATAGTGCGGGCGGCAAAATCCCTTCATAGGATGTGAAGCTAGAGAGAGAGAGAGAGTTTTATTTATTTTATAATTTTTAACAAAAAAAGGAATGATATTTATTTTAAAATAACATCGTGGTTTTCAATGATAATGAATTTAGTGATTATGACAATTACCTCACTATATAACTAATATTATATACATATTACATAAGATGGTTTTTTTATTTTCAAATGCTGAAGGCCGAACACAAACACACGTCCTACATCATGGTTGGTCCTAAATTAATATTATGTAATAATTTTATAATATAATTTAACTAATTCACGAATGTCACAGAAACACTACTTACTTAACATGAACCTTCTCACAAGAGAAAAAAGATAATCACTGACTGTCCTCCTCAGTAGCGATTGCCACGATATTTATACGATCGTTGTTGAGGGGAAAACAAACAGCTGACATCGGTTCGACATCGAACCCAACAACAAAGATATATCCCATAGCAGCATGACAACAAAGATATATCCCAAACGTTAACGTATTGGCAGCCAGGATTTTATTCACCATAATAAAGTGAAAGGTAGCGAGAAATAGAAACTAAAAAAATGGAACAACCGCGGGGCGTTACACTTGTTTCGTATTTTAATTTCATTGTAATTGGTTGATTGGTGTTTTTACTTAATTTCATGATACCCGGTTGTATGTCTAAAATCCCTTTTGTATTTTTCATTTTGTACACCCCTTTTATTTATATTGTTCGTCGAATAAATGATGGAGCGAGACCAATGTGCAGTCCGGGTGCGTGTGTACGACGGGTATTAGAGTATTTTTATTTATTTATTTATTTAAATTATTACAACTGAATACAATTCATCTAGCAATTTTTCTTTCTTAATTTAGTCACTTGTGAATGAGAAGAGGCCCATTGGCCAGCTCCATTTATAGGTTATTTACTGAAGTATAGTCTTTGCTCTGATGTCCTTAATCCATTAAATCAATTGGTTTCGTTCTCTGTAATCGTCTTACTGCATGTGAAGTGTCCACGTTGCTCATGAATTACTGCAACTTTTGTTATATCTTCTTGAACCGTCAGGATATTTAGGTCCCTATGAAGGTCATCATTCCTAATGTACCACGGAGCGTTAACTATACCACGTAGCACTTTGTTTTGAAAAGTTTGTATTATTTTGGTGTTGGTTTTCTTTGTAAAGCCCAAGACCTGTATTCCGTAAGTCCATACAGGCTTGATCACCTGTTGATACAATAATAATTTATTTTCGGTTAACAATTGCGAATTTTTCCCGAGCAGCCAATACATTTTTCGAAATTTGATATTAAGCTCATGTTTTTTCTTTTTAACGTGCTCTTTCCATCTGAGCCTTGTATCTAAGGTCATCGCTAGATATTTAGCATTATTTGCATACGGAATCTGCTGACTGTTTATGATTACAGGTTTATAACTGACTTTTAGATTGGTGAAATTCATTGGCGAATTTTTCCCGAGCAGCCAATACATTTTTCGAAATTTGATATTAAGCTCATGTTTTTTCTTTTTAACGTGCTCTTTCCATCTGAGCCTAGTATCTAAGGTCATCGCTAGATATTTAGCATTATTTGCATACGGAATCTGCTGACTGTTTATGATTACAGGTTTATAACTGACTTTTAGATTGGTGAAATTCACATGCGTTGATGTCGATTCATTGAGCCCGATACGCCACATTTTTGTCCATTTTATGATTTTGTCACATGCTTCTTGGAGTTTCGTTGTCGATTCCTCGATAGTGTCTCCTACTGAGAGAACTGCAGTGTCATCAGCAAATGTTGCAACGGTAACATCTTTTAATTTAGGTAAATCTCTAGTATAGAACAGGTAAAGAATAGGTCCCAAAACACTTGTAATAGTTTAGCTACGCTTGAACTGTAGGCAGAAAATTTTTATCACCTCAGCGGTTCCGGTTTGACGGTCGATTGCATGGCTAAGTCTCAGGAGCGACAGGGGTGGGGTTTCCGGAACATGAGCAGATCAGTAATGACCGTATCTAAGCAAATGAATAATAATAACGTAATGAAAACTAAAAAAAGAAAAAATAAAGACAGCAAGGGGAAAGAAGGCAAAAAACCACACCAAAGCAAAAGAAATTCATGAATGCCACATGCCTCGCCGAAAACTCACCTTCGTTACATTTCTCCTAACAGTTTTTTTTTATCTCATTTTTTTAAATAAATAGTAAAATGGTTGATTTTGAAAAGATACAATAATTATTAATAAAAAGCAACGGTATTTTCCTCCTACAAAATTCTTGACAATTTCAGAAATTAATATAAAAATGTTTAAGAAAATATAATAATACACGCAAAAAAAATTTGGCGAATCCACTGATCGATTAATCAAGAAACGAAACAAAATATTAATCAAAGAAATTTTGCATTTAAATGAGATTTTCTTGATTAAGGAATCAATTTATAATTTCCATCTAAAATTAAGAAATATAATTATAAAGAACTTACAATATATAAAAAAATTAATTGTTCTGAAGCGAATCGTTGGGCGCCATAATGTTGGAAAGATACTTTTTACGCTATTTGCCGTAGGCACTTGGCGAAACACACTTATACTTAATAAACACATTTTTATTAATCACTTGTTTTTTGTTTCGCAGAATATATTGAATATTTTTCAAAAAGTTTAAAAAATCACTCGATCGATTGCGACTTGTTAGGTCATCATCAGGAGTATCTACTTTCCATTGTTGGAAAGACGATAGATGGATGCCGGTTGAACGATGAAAATTTTACCGCCGAAGACTATTTTAGGTTGCACTTGTGGTATTTGTATAATCAAATTGTATTATTTAGGAATATTCACGTCGTTTATAGAACTCGCCGGATTTACTGCGGCGGGAGTCCAAACTCCATATACAAAAAATTAAAATCATTAATTTGAATCAAAGTTGCGTTGAAAAACAGGTTTATTTTCATATAATTCTGTTTTTACGATTCGCAAACCATTCGTAATGTTTTAGCTGCGGATTTCGAACGAATGTTTTTGTTTGATTTGCGTAAAAATAAAACCAGTTTTACATGCAACCTTGATCGAAATTCATGATTTTAATTTTTTTTATATGGAGTTTGGACTCCCGCCGCAGTTAATCCGGCGAGTTCTATAATCGACGTGATTATAATTTTATTATTATCATACGAAAATTTCCATAAATGTACTCATTGTTAGAGTATTATAGAATTACTTATTATAGGCTCGAATAATTTTATTATTATTTTAGATTTTATAAATTTCTTTAGGTTTAGTAATCGAACGGTGATGGAATTTTAGATTTATTTTTCTGAATCAGTTATTAAAATAGTGTTTTATTATTAAGGAATCTTTTAGTAACGTTTTCTTTTTATTTTAGATTCGTAGATTTCAATCACACTTCACTAATTTTTCGTCGTTAATGCACTATTACATTATTTTAAGTTTATTCAACACTACCATTAAACACCATAATATTGGATATTACCGTTGATTGAATACATTAAGATATTACTACTCGGATTTTTGCCGCTACGTTTGGTTAATGTCTCTACTAGTCACATATAGATAGAGGCATTGTTGTGAGAGAGTGGTTTTTTCTTTCTAGCAACATAAAAACCGAGCAATTTAATTGCTGTTGTTTTCTCCCATATAAAAATTGCATTTGTATTGTGTATCAACTTTTCATTACATAAAAAAATATCATTTTGAAATGTTACGACTGCTATTTCACTTACTCTTACATACAAATGTACCATCAGTAACAAAATAAATATATGGTTGAACGGAGTAACCTTACTTTTAATTTGTTTCGAAAAATATCAACAACAAAAAAATAATAACAAACAAATTGTGTCGCAGTGCAAATACAAAAAATGCCCATCGCCATATCTGTAAAATCTGTAAAAACGCCATGAACAACCTCCACTCACATGGTTGGAATACGACTGAAAAAGTGAAAAATTGAAAACAGAATGAAGACATAAATACAATTTCATTGTTTTGTCTATTTACTTTTGTCATATATATTTCATATATTCAATTGAGAGAGAGGAAAATACATTTGATTCAATTTTTTTTTTAATTTTGTTAAAATATTTAGTGGTGTGCGTGTGGGTAAAAATAAATTAAAAATATGTTTTGCTTCTTTCTAGCTGCTTTGAATTAATTGGGTCTATCTTTGTTCTTCTTAAACCTACATGAAGTGAGTTGTATTCTTCTTTTACAATGTGTAAGAAGCAACAAAAAATAAAAATTGTTGTTGTAATTCGGAGTGATATTATCTTAAGTCATAATTAGTCAATGATATTACCATAAAAGGTTAATCAATTAAAAGAGATACGCTTTTTCACAGTTCATTTTTGTTTTCGTTTATTTAAGCGTTCATTTGAATGGTTCGAGTTTCCAGCATCATATATTTCTTATTAGGTCTATGTTATTAATTTATAAACCATCAAACTAATATCGTTATATGATTTTATTAACACACGTATTAATCCAATATATTAACAAAAGATTTAAAACTGAATATTTAATAATAAACCTGAATAATAGTTTATTTTCACAATTAAACTTTTAATTTAATAACCTCAATTATTATTGAGCTATCACTTTACTTGTTAAAATTCCAAAATTCCAAACTCGACTGATCCATTCATAATTTTGTTATCGTCCCTCATCAACTCATGCTCATACATCCATCGTACGATCGTGCCATACCGTTGTAATCGTTATCACGCCACCAATTTTTCCGATACCTAATAAAAATACCATTATACAATATAAGGGGGAAAAAAATCAATACAAACGTATTCTACCTTAACAGTAAACAAATTATTTTGGTCGGTGTATATTGATAGTTGATTACAATATTGGCAGTCAAGATGTTTAATAAATAAAATATTAACAACTAATTCAGGGATAGAGTCCTCATCACACTCACAACTCATAATAATTGCAACACGGTGGAACGAAATGCGGAATTCGTTACACACTACGATGCGGGACTCCTGCCGACATCTTTTTTAGCTCGGAATATTCATCTTCATATTTCACCCGAAAGTGGCGATTCTCTATGTATGATTTTAAAATCATATAATATTGTTTTGGTAAATCTCTATGTAGTTTGAAGAGTAAACCTCTGTGCCACACCTTATCGAAGGCCTGCGCCACATCAAAGAAGATACTAGAACAAACCTTTTTCCTCTCTAATGCATTCTCAATGACATCTGTAAGCCTATGAACCTGCTCAATAATTGAGTGTTTCTCTCTGAAACCAAACTGATATTCTGGGATAAGGTTTTTCTGTTACGATAACATACCACAATCGTATGATCAGACAGCAATAGAAGTCCAATGATCGTTAGAACAATCAACAGCTGGCAAAGAAAACCCGTTCGAAGTGAAACTTCCCAAAATTCGTATACCACATACTTCAATGGAGAGCACATGAAATGGATGGCATTTCATGATGTCTTTGACAAGTTAGTACATAATAACGGAGCACTAACGAACACACATAAGATTAATAATCTAAAAACGTACACCGGTGGCCAGGTATCAAAATTAATCAATCACCTTCACGCCATTGGTGAAAACTATGGAACAGCCTGGTCGATTATCAAAGAAAGATACGATAATCGCAAACCCATAGTAACAAGGTACTTAATAAAGACATTTTTATTAATCACTTGTTTTTTGTTTCGCAGTTATTTTGAATAATTTTCAAAAAGTTTAAAAAATCACTCGGTCGATTTCGACTTGTTAGGTCATCATCAGGAGTATCTACTGATTTGTGTTAGTAAAAAATTTTGTTTTATAGTAGAAAAAAGCAATATATAAATAAAAGAAGGAGGGCAAAAAAAATAAAAAATAAGCAATAAAAGCAAAATATAAATAAAAGAAGGAGGGCAAAAAAATAAGCAATAAAAATTAATCTACGGATCGCGCAGGTGTGCGATGAGTCATAGGCTGAGTAACAAAATTCAAGGTATATTATTGCGTACGTGAGTATAGAAAAGGGCGGGATCTGGTGGGGCGGTGAGAACCGGATTTCTCTCTGTTCGTTAAGGATATTTTGGTTAAGAAATATCGATTTTCTAATTTCGTAAGATTCTAAGGTATCTAAACGTCTGCCTTTGGGTTGTATATGTAATATATCTAAATTGTTCAAGCTAGCTGTATGATTTTCTGACGTTAAATGATTATGGAAAGTTGATTGGTTGCAACCAGATAAATGTTCCTTAGCTCTAACTCCAAAATTGCGCCCCGTCTGACCAATATAGGAGAAACTACAATCATTGCAATTGATCCTATAGACACCAGATTTGGAAAGGCGATCAACTCTAGGTTTATTGTTAAAAATCATTTTCTTTATTGTGTTATTATTATAAAAAGCAAAACTAATATTGGTATAATTGGACACGATGTTGCTAATCCGTTGGCTCGTTTTTCCTATATACTCTAAGCGACGCCAATTTTCCCGCGGTGGACTATCCGGTGGATAAATACCCATTAGAGTTTTACGCTTTAGCTTTTTATTCAATAACTTTAATATAGTCCTAGTTGCGTATCCGTTATTCGTTGCTATTTGAAGAATTATGTTAAGCTCAGTGTTATAATTTGAATTTGACAGAGGGATGTTTATTAGTCTATCTATGAGTGAGTGGAAAGCTGACATTTTAATATTATGGGGATGGTTTGAAGAACTAGGGATAACAGCGTCTGTATACGTGGGTTTCCGATAAATTTTGAAGTCTAAAGTAGAATTAATCCTGGTTATTGTTATATCTAGAAAATTAATACATTTATTTTCTTCTTTTTCTAACGTAAAATCAATGGTGGGATATTGAGAATTTAACCAAGTTAGGAAAGAGTCTAACAGTCTATCAGTTCCATTCCATAGACATAATATGTCATCAACATATCTATACCAAAAGATTATATGACGAAAATAAGGATTGTTGTTTGATATGATCATTTGTTCGAAGAAATTCATGAAAATTTCAGCCAACAAAGGTGACAGAGGGGAGCCCATGGGTGACAGAGCCCAAAGGTGACAGAGGGGGGCCCATCAGCAAATTTGAAATATGTATTATCAAAACAGAAATAATTTTGTTTAATACAAGTCTCAAAAACTAACTTCAGTTCACGACGTAAGCTCTCATCTACAACATCCCTATCTAAGTAATTACAAACTATTTGGGACAAAGTATTAATCGGAATAGAAGTGAAAAGACTGGCAACGTCAAATGAAACTAGTTTTGAATGTAAAGGAATGTCGACGTCTTGAATTTTGTTAATCAATTCTACCGAGTTCTTAACCGAGTAAGCTGAAAAGAAATTAGTATGACAATTGAAAAAATTTATGAAACCCTTACATAGCTTGTAGGCGGGAGCATTACAATACGCTACTATTGGTCTAATCGGAATGCCTTCCTTATGGATTTTTGGTAAACCATAAAGGATCGGGGCAGACGGATTCATGACAGAGTACTTCCAACCAGTTCCATCAAATAACTTCTGGCATTGGTTGATACACTTACTAACCGCAGTCTTAAAAGACTTAGTTGGATCTCTGCCAAGCTCTATTGCTTTGCTTTCTGTAATAAAATCAGAGATTTTATTGCAGTAATCGACTTTTGTGAGCACGGTAATTGTATTGCCTTTATCCGCTTTACACGCTATCAGGTCATGGTCACGTAGTTTTTTCTTTATCGCACCAATCAATTTGAGGTTAGTATTAGAAGCAGCAGAAGAAGAAGAGTTTGTCGGAGAAGAAGAGTTATCAATACCTTTCTTTATTTG
>CAMZJQ010000385.1:17500-20568 GCA_947310385.1 Nephrotoma appendiculata | reverse complement strand
CGCGCGTGCAGCCCAGGACATCTAAGGGATCACAGACCTGTTATTGCTCAATCTCATATTGCTAGACGCAATTTGTCTATTTAAGAAGCAAGTGTCTTATTAAGACAAACCACCAGGTATGACTCCACCTACAGACAATTCTTACGTATTAAGACCAATCCTCGTGAGAAGAATGGATAACAGAGGCAAAAATGTATGCAAAGTTTCAACGTCATAACCCTGCCGGCATCTAGTTAAGAAATTTGAGTCTCGTTCGTTATCGGAATTAACCAGACAAATCACTCCACGAACTAAGAACGGCCATGCACCACCACCCATAGATTCGAGAAAGAGCTATTAATCTGTCTTACTCATTTATGTTCGGACCTGGTAAGTTTCCCCGTGTTGAGTCAAATTAAGCCGCAGGCTCCACTCCTGGTGGTGCCCTTCCGTCAATTCCTTTAAGTTTCAACTTTGCAACCATACTTCCCCCGGAGCCCAAAAGCTTTGGTTTCCCGGAAAGCGACTGAAAGAGCCATATATGTAGCTCCATCCAATTGCTAGCTGGCATCGTTTATGGTTAGAACTAGGGCGGTATCTGATCGCCTTCGAACCTCTAACTTTCGTTCTTGATTAATGAAAACATCTTTGGCAAATGCTTTCGCTTATGTTAGTCTTACGACGGTCCACGAATTTCACCTCTCGCGCCGTAATACTAATGCCCCCAACTGCTTCTATTAATCATTACGTCTTGATCTAAAAACCAATTGAAAATAGAACAGACGTCTTATTCCATTATTCCATGCAGAGAATATTTAGGCACAAATGGCCTGCTTTAAGCACTCTAATTTGTTCAAAGTAATTGTACTGTTCTAGACCAGCACTCGGTAAAGAGCACTAATTTAGATTTATTACGTGGATAAACTTACGCTTAAACCACTACAGTAATACGTCATAGCATCAAGATGATGTACGAACCCAGTTACGGTGTACCACCTGTGCTTGACACAAGTTCAACTACGAACGTTTTAACCGCAACAACTTTAATATACGCTATTGGAGCTGGAATTACCGCGGCTGCTGGCACCAGACTTGCCCTCCAATTGTTCCTTGTTAAAGGATTTAAAGTGTACTCATTCCAATTACAGGGCCTCGGATTGAGTCCTGTATTGTTATTTTTCGTCACTACCTCCCCGTGCTGGGATTGGGTAATTTACGCGCCTGCTGCCTTCCTTAGATGTGGTAGCCGTTTCTCAGGCTCCCTCTCCGGAATCGAACCCTGATTCCCCGTTACCCGTTGCAACCATGGTAGTCCTAGATACTACCATCAATAGTTGATAGGGCAGACATTTGAAAGATCTATCGCCGGTACAGGACCATGCGATCTACATGTTATTCAGATTCATCTTATAAACGATACAGTATATAAATATACCTTAATGTATCGATTGATTTTAATCTAATAAAAGCACACGTTCCTTGCGGTCCGTGATTATTTGCATGTATTAGCTCTAGAATTACCACAGTTATCCATGTAACTATGTATACGATCTAATAAATCATAACTGATATACTGAGCCTTTTGCGGTTTCTCTATTCGAGAGTGTGTACTTAGACATGCATGGCTTAATCTTTGAGACAAGCATATAACTACTGGCAGGATCAACCAGAATGTAAATTTATTTTTTATTTTCATAAAGCTTTTATACCTTATGAATATAGTTTACAAATTATTTTTAAAATTTATTTTCACGTTATTTCAATAGGATTTTTAATACATTTTCATTCAGAATATATTTAATTTTATTAAAGGTGCAAACCCTTTGTAATATTTTGTATGTGAATATGAATTTTGTTTTTATATAAAAAATTCTCACACTAACCAAATAAAATAATGTAATAAGATACAATTAAAAACATTTAATATATCCATATACACTTTTAAAGACTTTGTAAGTAATTTACTATGCTTTGCATAGAGTATTACATCTATTGCGTATATCAATCGATATATGCGTACATCGTAATACTACTTCAATATAGTTTACAATTTTTGTTCTTTGCTTCATAAAATAGTGTATTTTCATTCACCTTTTAAGTGACAAATGATATTAATAATAATATTTATTTTTAACAACTTGCTTTACTACAATATACACTTATGCACAAAGAAGACGGAGAAAAAGCAAAATTTAAAAATAATAAAATTCAAAAATTAACTTCTTGATCGTTTTGCTTTGATTTCATTCTGTTTTGATTCATTTACCGTTTATTTCAACCACCACAATATAAAAAAAAAATAAAAACATCGTTAATGTATTTTTCATTCATTGCATCTCGTTATCAATTCCTTTTTCTAATAAAAAAATTGTTTTGCTATAGCTTGTTTGTCTTATTAATGAACGTAGCGTAAAACTGATTACAGATTCGGAATCAGCGTCGAATTTGCAAGCGGATTACATTAATATAAAATCGCATTTTGGTATTTTAAAAAAAAATGCAATACATCCATCGCACAATGGGAAACCTTTAAGTCGATATATATATTATCGCCAAAAATGCTTAATAATGAACGTAGCGTAAAACCGATTACAGATTCGGAATCAGCGTCGAATTTGCAAGCGGATTACATTAATATAAAATCGCATTTTGGTATTTTAAAAAAAATTGCATTACATCCATCGCACAATGGGAAACCTTTAAATCGATATATATAATATCGCCAAAAATGCTTAATAATGAACGTAGCGTAAAACCGATTACAGATTCGGAATCAGCGTCGAATTTGCAAGCGGATTACATTAATATAAAATCGCATTTTAGTATTTTAAAAAAAATTGCAATACATCCATCGCACAATGGGAAACCTTTAAGTCGATATATATATTATAGCCGAAAATGCTTATTAATGAACGTAGCGTAAAACTGATTACAGATTCGGAATCAGCGTCGAATTTGCAAGCTGATTACATTAATATAAAATCGCATTTTGGTATTTTAAAAAAAATTGCATTACATCCATCGCACAATGGGAAACCTTTAAGTCGATATATATATTATCGCCAAAAATGCTTAATAATGAACGTAGC
>CAMZJQ010000385.1:0-10000 GCA_947310385.1 Nephrotoma appendiculata | reverse complement strand
GCCGGCATCTAGTTAAGAAATTTGAGTCTCGTTCGTTATCGGAATTAACCAGACAAATCACTCCACGAACTAAGAACGGCCATGCACCACCACCCATAGATTCGAGAAAGAGCTATTAATCTGTCTTACTCATTTATGTTCGGACCTGGTAAGTTTCCCCGTGTTGAGTCAAATTAAGCCGCAGGCTCCACTCCTGGTGGTGCCCTTCCGTCAATTCCTTTAAGTTTCAACTTTGCAACCATACTTCCCCCGGAGCCCAAAAGCTTTGGTTTCCCGGAAAGCGACTGAAAGAGCCATATATGTAGCTCCATCCAATTGCTAGCTGGCATCGTTTATGGTTAGAACTAGGGCGGTATCTGATCGCCTTCGAACCTCTAACTTTCGTTCTTGATTAATGAAAACATCTTTGGCAAATGCTTTCGCTTATGTTAGTCTTACGACGGTCCACGAATTTCACCTCTCGCGCCGTAATACTAATGCCCCCAACTGCTTCTATTAATCATTACGTCTTGATCTAAAAACCAATTGAAAATAGAACAGACGTCTTATTCCATTATTCCATGCAGAGAATATTTAGGCACAAATGGCCTGCTTTAAGCACTCTAATTTGTTCAAAGTAATTGTACTGTTCTAGACCAGCACTCGGTAAAGAGCACTAATTTAGATTTATTACGTGGATAAACTTACGCTTAAACCACTACAGTAATACGTCATAGCATCAAGATGATGTACGAACCCAGTTACGGTGTACCACCTGTGCTTGACACAAGTTCAACTACGAACGTTTTAACCGCAACAACTTTAATATACGCTATTGGAGCTGGAATTACCGCGGCTGCTGGCACCAGACTTGCCCTCCAATTGTTCCTTGTTAAAGGATTTAAAGTGTACTCATTCCAATTACAGGGCCTCGGATTGAGTCCTGTATTGTTATTTTTCGTCACTACCTCCCCGTGCTGGGATTGGGTAATTTACGCGCCTGCTGCCTTCCTTAGATGTGGTAGCCGTTTCTCAGGCTCCCTCTCCGGAATCGAACCCTGATTCCCCGTTACCCGTTGCAACCATGGTAGTCCTAGATACTACCATCAATAGTTGATAGGGCAGACATTTGAAAGATCTATCGCCGGTACAGGACCATGCGATCTACATGTTATTCAGATTCATCTTATAAACGATACAGTATATAAATATACCTTAATGTATCGATTGATTTTAATCTAATAAAAGCACACGTTCCTTGCGGTCCGTGATTATTTGCATGTATTAGCTCTAGAATTACCACAGTTATCCATGTAACTATGTATACGATCTAATAAATCATAACTGATATACTGAGCCTTTTGCGGTTTCTCTATTCGAGAGTGTGTACTTAGACATGCATGGCTTAATCTTTGAGACAAGCATATAACTACTGGCAGGATCAACCAGAATGTAAATTTATTTTTTATTTTCATAAAGCTTTTATACCTTATGAATATAGTTTACAAATTATTTTTAAAATTTATTTTCACGTTATTTCAATAGGATTTTTAATACATTTTCATTCAGAATATATTTAATTTTATTAAAGGTGCAAACCCTTTGTAATATTTTGTATGTGAATATGAATTTTGTTTTTATATAAAAAATTCTCACACTAACCAAATAAAATAATGTAATAAGATACAATTAAAAACATTTAATATATCCATATACACTTTTAAAGACTTTGTAAGTAATTTACTATGCTTTGCATAGAGTATTACATCTATTGCGTATATCAATCGATATATGCGTACATCGTAATACTACTTCAATATAGTTTACAATTTTTGTTCTTTGCTTCATAAAATAGTGTATTTTCATTCACCTTTTAAGTGACAAATGATATTAATAATAATATTTATTTTTAACAACTTGCTTTACTACAATATACACTTATGCACAAAGAAGACGGAGAAAAAGCAAAATTTAAAAATAATAAAATTCAAAAATTAACTTCTTGATCGTTTTGCTTTGATTTCATTCTGTTTTGATTCATTTACCGTTTATTTCAACCACCACAATATAAAAAAAAAATAAAAACATCGTTAATGTATTTTTCATTCATTGCATCTCGTTATCAATTCCTTTTTCTAATAAAAAAATTGTTTTGCTATAGCTTGTTTGTCTTATTAATGAACGTAGCGTAAAACTGATTACAGATTCGGAATCAGCGTCGAATTTGCAAGCGGATTACATTAATATAAAATCGCATTTTGGTATTTTAAAAAAAAATGCAATACATCCATCGCACAATGGGAAACCTTTAAGTCGATATATATATTATCGCCAAAAATGCTTAATAATGAACGTAGCGTAAAACCGATTACAGATTCGGAATCAGCGTCGAATTTGCAAGCGGATTACATTAATATAAAATCGCATTTTGGTATTTTAAAAAAAATTGCATTACATCCATCGCACAATGGGAAACCTTTAAATCGATATATATAATATCGCCAAAAATGCTTAATAATGAACGTAGCGTAAAACCGATTACAGATTCGGAATCAGCGTCGAATTTGCAAGCGGATTACATTAATATAAAATCGCATTTTAGTATTTTAAAAAAAATTGCAATACATCCATCGCACAATGGGAAACCTTTAAGTCGATATATATATTATAGCCGAAAATGCTTATTAATGAACGTAGCGTAAAACTGATTACAGATTCGGAATCAGCGTCGAATTTGCAAGCTGATTACATTAATATAAAATCGCATTTTGGTATTTTAAAAAAAATTGCATTACATCCATCGCACAATCGGAAACCTTTAAGTCGATATATATATTATCGCCAAAAATGCTTAATAATGAACGTAGCGTAAAACCGATTACAGATTCGGAATCAGCGTCGAATTTGCAAGCGGATTACATTAATATAAAATCGCATTTTGGTATTTTAAAAAAAAATGCAATACATCCATCGCACAATGGGAAACCTTTAAATCGATATATATAATATCGCCAAAAATGCTTAATAATGAACGTAGCGTAAAACCGATTACAGATTCGGAACCAGCGTCGAATTTGCAAGCGGATTACATTAATATAAAATCGCATTTTAGTATTTTAAAAAAAATTGCAATACATCCATCGCACAATGGGAAACCTTTAAGTCGATATATATATTATAGCCGAAAATGCTTATTAATGAACGTAGCGTAAAACTGATTACAGATTCGGAATCAGCGTCGAATTTGCAAGCGGATTACATTAATATAAAATCGCATTTTGGTATTTTAAAAAAAATTGCATTACATCCATCGCACAATGGGAAACCTTTAAGTCGATATATATATTATCGCCAAAAATGCTTAATAATGAACGTAGCGTAAAACTGATTACAGATTCGGAATCAGCGTCGAATTTGCAAGCGGATTACATTAATATAAAATCGCATTTTGGTATTTTAAAAAAAATTGCATTACATCCATCGCACAATGGGAAACCTTTAAGTCGATATATATATTATCGCCAAAAATGCTTAATAATGAACGTAGCGTAAAACCGATTACAGATTCGGAATCAGCGTCGAATTTGCAAGCGGATTACATTAATATAAAATCGCATTTTGGTATTTTAAAAAAAATTGCATTACATCCATCGCACAATGGGAAACCTTTAAGTCGATATATATATTATCGCCAAAAATGCTTAATAATGAACGTAGCGTAAAACCGATTACAGATTCGGAATCAGCGTCGAATTTGCAAGCGGATTACATTAATATAAAATCGCATTTTGGTATTTTAAAAAAAATTGCATTACATCAATCGCACAATGGGAAACCTTTAAGTCGATATATATATTATCGCCAAAAATGCTTAATAATGAACGTAGCGTAAAACCGATTACAGATTCGGAATCAGCGTCGAATTTGCAAGCGGATTACATTAATATAAAATCGCATTTTGGTATTTTAAAAAAAATTGCATTACATCCATCGCACAATGAGAAACCTTTAAGTCGATATATATATTATCGCCAAAAATGCTTAATAATGAACGTAGCGTAAAACCGATTACAGATTCGGAATCAGCGTCGAATTTGCAAGCGGATTACATTAATATAAAATCGCATTTTAGTATTTTAAAAAAAATTGCAATACATCCATCGCACAATGGGAAACCTTTAAGTCGATATATATATTATAGCCGAAAATGCTTATTAATGAACGTAGCGTAAAACTGATTACAGATTCGGAATCAGCGTCGAATTTGCAAGCGGATTACATTAATATAAAATCGCATTTTGGTATTTTAAAAAAAATTGCTTTACATCCATCGCACAATGGGAAACCTTTAAGTCGATATATATATTATCGCCAAAAATGCTTAATAATGAACGTAGCGTAAAACCGATTACAGATTCGGAATCAGCGTCGAATTTGCAAGCGGATTACATTAATATAAAATCGCATTTTGGTATTTTAAAAAAAAATGCAATACATCCATCGCACAATGGGAAACCTTTAAATCGATATATATAATATCGCCAAAAATGCTTAATAATGAACGTAGCGTAAAACCGATTACAGATTCGGAATCAGCGTCGAATTTGCAAGCGGATTACATTAATATAAAATCGCATTTTAGTATTTTAAAAAAAATTGCAATACATCCATCGCACAATGGGAAACCTTTAAGTCGATATATATATTATCGCCAAAAATGCTTAATAATGAACGTAGCGTAAAACCGATTACAGATTCGGAATCAGCGTCGAATTTGCAAGCGGATTACATTAATATAAAATCGCATTTTGGTATTTTAAAAAAAATTGCTTTACATCCATCGCACAATGGGAAACCTTTAAGTCGATATATATATTATCGCCAAAAATGCTTAATAATGAACGTAGCGTAAAACCGATTACAGATTCGGAATCAGCGTCGAATTTGCAAGCGGATTACATTAATATAAAATCGCATTTTGGTATTTTAAAAAAAAATGCAATACATCCATCGCACAATGGGAAACCTTTAAGTCGATATATATATTATCGCCAAAAATGCTTAATAATGAACGTAGCGTAAAACCGATTACAGATTCGGAATCAGCGTCGAATTTGCAAGCGGATTACATTAATATAAAATCGCATTTTGGTATTTTAAAAAAAATTGCTTTACATCCATCGCACAATGGGAAACCTTTAAGTCGATATATATATTATCGCCAAAAATGCTTAATAATGAACGTAGCGTAAAACCGATTACAGATTCGGAATCAGCGTCGAATTTGCAAGCGGATTACATTAATATAAAATCGCAATTTGGTATTTTAAAAAAAAATGCAATACATCCATCGCACAATGGGAAACCTTTAAATCGATATATATAATATCGCCAAAAATGCTTAATAATGAACGTAGCGTAAAACCGATTACAGATTCGGAATCAGCGTCGAATTTGCAAGCGGATTACATTAATATAAAATCGCATTTTGGTATTTTAAAAAAAATTGCTTTACATCCATCGCACAATGGGAAACCTTTAAGTCGATATATATATTATCGCCAAAAATGCTTAATAATGAACGTAGCGTAAAACCGATTACAGATTCGGAATCAGCGTCGAATTTGCAAGCGGATTACATTAATATAAAATCGCATTTTGGTATTTTAAAAAAAAATGCAATACATCCATCGCACAATGGGAAACCTTTAAATCGATATATATAATATCGCCAAAAATGCTTAATAATGAACGTAGCGTAAAACCGATTACAGATTCGGAATCAGCGTCGAATTTGCAAGCAGATTACATTAATATAAAATCGCATTTTAGTATTTTAAAAAAAATTGCAATACATCCATCGCACAATGGGAAACCTTTAAGTCGATATATATATTATAGCCGAAAATGCTTATTAATGAACGTAGCGTAAAACTGATTACAGATTCGGAATCAGCGTCGAATTTGCAAGCGGATTACATTAATATAAAATCGCATTTTGGTATTTTAAAAAAAATGCAATACATCCATCGCACAATGGGAAACCTTTAAGTCGATATATATATTATCGCCAAAAATGCTTAATAATGAACGTAGCGTAAAACCGATTACAGATTCGGAATCAGCGTCGAATTTGCAAGCGGATTACATTAATATAAAATCGCATTTTGGTATTTAAAAAAAAAATGCAATACATCCATCGCACAATGGGAAACCTTTAAGTCGATATATATATTATCGCCAAAAATGCTTAATAATGAACGTAGCGTAAAACCGATTACAGATTCGGAATCAGCGTCGAATTTGCAAGCGGATTACATTAATATAAAATCGCATTTTGGTATTTTAAAAAAAATTGCTTTACATCCATCGCACAATGGGAAACCTTTAAGTCGATATATATATTATCGCCAAAAATGCTTAATAATGAACGTAGCGTAAAACCGATTACAGATTCGGAATCAGCGTCGAATTTGCAAGCGGATTACATTAATATAAAATCGCATTTTGGTATTTTAAAAAAAAATGCAATACATCCATCGCACAATGGGAAACCTTTAAATCGATATATATAATATCGCCAAAAATGCTTAATAATGAACGTAGCGTAAAACCGATTACAGATTCGGAATCAGCGTCGAATTTGCAAGCGGATTACATTAATATAAAATCGCATTTTGGTATTTTAAAAAAAATTGCTTTACATCCATCGCACAATGGGAAACCTTTAAGTCGATATATATATTATCGCCAAAAATGCTTAATAATGAACGTAGCGTAAAACCGATTACAGATTCGGAATCAGCGTCGAATTTGCAAGCGGATTACATTAATATAAAATCGCATTTTGGTATTTTAAAAAAAATTGCTTTACATCCATCGCACAATGGGAAACCTTTAAGTCGATATATATATTATCGCCAAAAATGCTTATTAATGAACGTAGCGTAAAACCGATTACAGATTCGGAATCAGCGTCGAATTTGCAAGCGGATTACATTAATATAAAATCGCATTTTGGTATTTTAAAAAAAAATGCAATACATCCATCGCACAATGGGAAACCTTTAAATCGATATATATAATATCGCCAAAAATGCTTAATAATGAACGTAGCGTAAAACCGATTACAGATTCGGAATCAGCGTCGAATTTGCAAGCGGATTACATTAATATAAAATCGCATTTTAGTATTTTAAAAAAAATTGCTTTACATCCATCGCACAATGGGAAACCTTTAAGTCGATATATATATTATCGCCAAAAATGCTTAATAATGAACGTAGCGTAAAACCGATTACAGATTCGGAATCAGCGTCGAATTTGCAAGCGGATTACATTAATATAAAATCGCATTTTGGTATTTAAAAAAAAAATGCAATACATCCATCGCACAATGGGAAACCTTTAAATCGATATATATAATATCGCCAAAAATGCTTAATAATGAACGTAGCGTAAAACCGATTACAGATTCGGAATCAGCGTCGAATTTGCAAGCGGATTACATTAATATAAAATCGCATTTTAGTATTTTAAAAAAAATTGCAATACATCCATTGCACAATGGGAAACCTTTAAGTCGATATATATATTATCGCCAAAAATGCTTAATAATGAACGTAGCGTAAAACCGATTACAGATTCGGAATCAGCGTCCAATTTGCAAGCGGATTACATTAATATAAAATCGCATTTTGGTATTTTAAAAAAAATTGCTTTACATCCATCGCACAATGGGAAACCTTTAAGTCGATATATATATTATCGCCAAAAATGCTTAATAACGAACGTAGCGTAAAACCGATTACAGATTCGGAATCAGCGTCGAATTTGCAAGCGGATTACATTAATATAAAATCGCATTTTAGTATTTTAAAAAAAATTGCAATACATCCATCGCACAATGGGAAACCTTTAAGTCGATATATATATTATAGCCGAAAATGCTTATTAATGAACGTAGCGTAAAACTGATTACAGATTCGGAATCAGCGTCGAATTTGCAAGCGGATTACATTAATATAAAATCGCATTTTGGTATTTTAAAAAAAATTGCATTACATCCATCGCACAATGGGAAACCTTTAAGTCGATATATATATTATCGCCAAAAATGCTTAATAATGAACGTAGCGTAAAACTGATTACAGATTCGGAATCAGCGTCGAATTTGCAAGCGGATTACATTAATATAAAATCGCATTTTGGTATTTTAAAAAAAAATGCAATACATCCATCGCACAATGGGAAACCTTTAAGTCGATATATATATTATCGCCAAAAATGCTTAATAATGAACGTAGCGTAAAACCGATTACAGATTCGGAATCAGCGTCGAATTTGCAAGCGGATTACATTAATATAAAATCGCATTTTGGTATTTTAAAAAAAAATTGCATTACATCCATCGCACAATGGGAAACCTTTAAATCGATATATATAATATCGCCAAAAATGCTTAATAATGAACGTAGCGTAAAACCGATTACAGATTCGGAATCAGCGTCGAATTTGCAAGCGGATTACATTAATATAAAATCGCATTTTAGTATTTTAAAAAAAATTGCAATACATCCATCGCACAATGGGAAACCTTTAAGTCGATATATATATATTATAGCCGAAAATGCTTATTAATGAACGTAGCGTAAAACTGATTACAGATTCGGAATCAGCGTCGAATTTGCAAGCGGATTACATTAATATAAAATCGCATTTTGGTATTTTAAAAAAAATTGCATTACATCCATCGCACAATGGGAAACCTTTAAGTCGATATATATATTATCGCCAAAAATGCTTAATAATGAACGTAGCGTAAAACCGATTACAGATTCGGAATCAGCGTCGAATTTGCAAGCGGATTACATTAATATAAAATCGCATTTTGGTATTTAAAAAAAAAATGCAATACATCCATCGCACAATGGGAAACCTTTAAATCGATATATATAATATCGCCAAAAATGCTTAATAATGAACGTAGCGTAAAACCGATTACAGATTCGGAATCAGCGTCGAATTTGCAAGCGGATTACATTAATATAAAATCGCATTTTAGTATTTTAAAAAAAATTGCAATACATCCATCGCACAATGGGAAACCTTTAAGTCGATATATATATTATAGCCGAAAATGCTTATTAATGAACGTAGCGTAAAACTGATTACAGATTCGGAATCAGCGTCGAATTTGCAAGCGGATTACATTAATATAAAATCGCATTTTGGTATTTTAAAAAAAATGCAATACATCCATCGCACAATGGGAAACCTTTAAGTCGATATATATATTATCGCCAAAAATGCTTAATAATGAACGTAGCGTAAAACCGATTACAGATTCGGAATCAGCGTCGAATTTGCAAGCGGATTACATTAATATAAAATCGCATTTTGGTATTTTAAAAAAAATTGCATTACATCCATCGCACAATGGGAAACCTTTAAGTCGATATATATATTATCGCCAAAAATGCTTAATAATGAACGTAGCGTAAAACCGATTACAGATTCGGAATCAGCGTCGAATTTGCAAGCGGATTACATTAATATAAAATCGCATTTTGGTATTTAAAAAAAAATTGCTTTACATCCATCGCACAATGGGAAACCTTTAAGTCGATATATATATTATCGCCAAAAATGCTTATTAATGAACGTAGCGTAAAACCGATTACAGATTCGGAATCAGCGTCGAATTTGCAAGCGGATTACATTAATATAAAATCGCATTTTAGTATTTTAAAAAAAATTGCTTTACATCCATCGCACAATGGGAAACCTTTAAGTCGATATATATATATTATCGCCAAAAATGCTTAATAATGAACGTAGCGTAAAACCGATTACAGATTCGGAATCAGCGTCGAATTTGCAAGCGGATTACATTAATATAAAATCGCATTTTGGTATTTTAAAAAAAAATGCAATACATCCATCGCACAATGGGAAACCTTTAAATCGATATATCCATCGCACAATGGGAAACCTTTAAGTCGATATATATATTATCGCC